>MJUU01055281.1:9524-54019 GCA_002080025.1 Modiolus philippinarum | reverse complement strand
CACTTCTGGGCTATAAGGGGTCAAAGGGGCCAAAATTGTGATTATTACATATGTGAAATCTTTATTTTTCATCAGATTTTGATGGGATTTTATTCCTTGCGTTCCTCTCATTATAAGCTATAAGTAGTATTTAATGGATTTGGCGTAGCTCATATAACTTCCGAGCTATAAGGGGTCAGAGGGGCCAAAATTGCAATTATAAAAAATATGCGAAATCCTTATTTTTCATTAGATTTTGATGGGGTATTTTTCTTTGGATTATTCTCATTGTAAGCTTAATTTTTACTATTTTGGGTCCAGCTTATTACTGTATCAAGCTTGTTTTGTGTCCATCTAATTACTGTGTCAAGCTTTTTACTATGTCAAAATTTGCTCTAATAAATAAATACCGAAGTTACTGTGAATTTACTTTCTGCATATGCGCATTTCGACAACTCATGTCTCATCAGTGCAGATAAAATCTAAACATTTGGAAGACCAGAAACTCAAAGATGTTTAAAAACTGATAGAGAACAAATAACCAATATGATCTAAATGTAAAGCCAAAATCAGCTAAGGACAGAGCTTTGCATGAGGGAGATACTCCTTAGTTTTCAACAAAATTTACAAAAAATACTTTTTCAAATTTCAGTGGTCGACATAGTGCGGTCGTATCATGCTGCGCTCTACGTAGCCCTTTTGTCATATCTGCAGCTACTGAAGAAAATTTAAGGGACTTACGACTGATGGTCATTTTTCAATACCAATTTTTCAATCAATTTTTAAAATTCCCTCTTCCTAAGTGAAAAACTGCTGAAGTCAATTTTGCTTTTCGCTCAACCAATAGCAGAACTTAGGTTGAGAATTTACAGATTTACAACTCAGTTGTTGCTATCAAAAGTGTAAAATTGGTTCAACAATTCGAAAGTTTATACTCACCTCTGGATATATTCTTAAACATTATTTTGTAGATGTATTAAACAAAACTGCCTTTGTAATGCATATTTTTTTTCTAAGGATGGAGAAATTCTTGATTTTACTTTTGGAAACATTCTCCATCTTCTTTTTTATTATCTTTGATATGAACGCAAATTAAATCTTATAATGTCATTTCTATCTTAATTTTTACCATGAAGATCATTTTTGGGAGGAAAATGTGAAAGAACTAATTTATTTCAGGGAAAATAATTATATCAAATTTATGATCATGGTATTTGTTTCATTTTTCAATTTTTACAAATATGTAATAATGAAAATGAATATCCATTTTAATTAAAAATATACCAAAGACACAAAAGATGGATTATACTTAAAAACTTACAACTTTGCATTTTTGAAACTTGTGTTTGCAATTCTTGAAAAATAAATTGCCGTAATGTAATAAACTATTTATTTAACTTCAAAAGTCTCAAGCCGTATTCACATCCTAAGCATAGAGACACGAAGATAAAGAATCAACTTTCAAAATTGTTAAAACTTCTTTTTTTTCCAATTGCATAATCAATTCGGAAAATTGACTGCATCTATTTTCGAAATTTCAAAATTGATTAAGGAATAGGAATTAATAAGGACCAACGTCACAATATTTCGCTTATGATGCAGGAATTGTGTATGGAAGGTCTTGAAAAATTGCCCATTTTGTCCTGATCTGAGAGAAAATAACATTGCCACCACAGCAGAAAATGTCGGCAATTAACTTCAAATTATTGAACCAAATTAAACCAAACTACAAAAATGGTGTCTGGAAGGTCCTTAAACAAGATCATTACTCATTTTGTTCTGATCTTAGAACATGGCCGTAAGCGCGAACACGACTGAACACGAGAGAACATATTAATAATCTCTGAAAGCAAACAATTGACCAGGAAAGATGTATGATAGGTCTCTAACACAAATTGCTCGTTTTTTTCCGATCTCACCAGCACCGAAAACGGTAAATATCAGACCTTATGGGAAAAAATTTGGTAATCCGATCTCATCTAAAACAAAACTTCACAGGAATGATTACGGCAGGATCTTACAACAGAAATGGCCCAGCGTGGAACATATTTAAAAGGAAAAACTTCTTTTGATTATCTCTTAAAAAGGTATTCCTGGGTAAGCCTAAAATTTCCCAATCGTTTAATTTTATTAATATTTTCAGTATTGCAACTGCATATGTTCATGTTGACTTTAAGCAATTTTCAACAATTTCTACCGTCTCGTTTTCTGTCTAGTGGGCCTCAAATATACCCTGTTTCCTCATATTATTTGGTCTGTTCAGGACTTGATTTTGGCGTATATAAGTTGCTTTAATTAAATTTGTATTGGATATAAAATTATTTCAAATGCAAAATTCTTTAGTATAAACATATGTGAAAGTAAGCCTCAATAATGATAGTAAATTTTCACCGTTAGTTCTGAAATATATAGGTGATCATAGGTGTTCTGAACAGTATATATGCGGAAAAGTTTACTCTATTTTGATCAGTATCAAACACGTCTTGTAAAAAATTCAGTCGTTTGAATTTCACCAAAAACTGAGAATAGAATAAAAACTAGTTTATGTAACTGAGATAAATTAAAATTTTAGAAAATTCTACCGTTCCATTCATTCTAAATTTAGAATAAAGTGTGGAAAACGGATAAAATTGCTGGATCTGTGATTAAATTACCTCCCTTGCAAGAAATCTGACTTTTGCAAATTTTCATTATTGTCAGATATCATTGAAAAAAATGTAGAGTTTGTGCACTTGTTATAAATAGCTGGATGTTAGGTTGCTGTTTTTATTACAAAATGAATATTTATTTACTTTTTGAAATTTTTTTACAATTTTAAAATTTAAACCATACCTATCACAATGATTCTTTTTATTTATGTAAGTATTAAAAAGTGAAAAACAGATTATTTCCTCCTACCCCAGGTCTACCCCCTTAAACAATGAATTCCTAATTTTTCAGGAATAACGTTCGCCAAGTCTTTTACAAAGATTATAGAACAATCTTCACCACCAGCGTGGTACTATTTTGGAATCGGACCAAACGGAAAAACGTATTTTGATCTGCGCTGTTTTGTTGCTTAATTTGCCAAAGCAAATTGAACTTATTTATATTTTTATATGTTAAGATCGGCCAACAAAAGTTGCCACCGTTTTGCTAAGGACCAACGGAAAATACGTTTTTTAATTATAACGAAGCATACTGACACACGTGCACGTTGCTGGAACGATGTATTAAAGGTCCCGCTTAAAGACTTCAATCTTTGTTCCAGGTTTACCATAGTTTTCACCTTGATCACATGTCAACTTTTTTTGCAGACAGATTTCTTGTCTTAATTTTTTGTAGATTTGATTGGAAATTCTAAAATAATTTTGTATCTTGAATTGTGATATAAAGTTTGTCGGGAGACCATTTCTGTTTACAGATACTTTGATTCTTAGCAATAATCCAAATGTTTGTCAGATTCCTCAGCTTGTGTTAGTTGAAATGATTAAGCGGTTTTTCCTATTGGGAAATCCGGTTATTGAGATGGCGGGCGGCTGTAAAATCTTGTAAACACAACTCCTCTGAAACTTTTCAGCAGAATTTCATGTAACTTTGTCTATCGGTAGATGTGCATATAGTCGGGGATTTTTCATTGTTTAATTTTTCAAGAAGTTATTCCCTTTGACAATATGCTATAACCGTACATTTGTATCTCCTCAAAAACTGGTCAACTTCATGAAACTTTGTATGAAGCAAGGACATGACATGTAGATTTGCATATTTTCGAAAACTTTCTCTTTTAATTTTTGCAGGATTTATGCCCCTATGAACTTGGAAATTATTATCTGTTTTATTATGCTTGTAAGCGCAAACTCCTCGTAAACTGTTCCACGGAATATAATGGAATTTGTAATGTAGCAAGACATAATATGTAGATGTGCTTATTGTCAGGGATTTTTCATCGTACGATTTTTCAAGGAGCCCTTTGAACGTAGAAATAAATATAGGTTTTGACTATGCTTGCACTTGCAATTCCTCTCTAACTGTTCAACGGGATTTCATAGAATTTTGTATGAGAGCAAGAACATTGTAAATGTGCGTGTGTAGGGACTTTATAAATCTTTATTAATTTTATAGGGTAATGCACCTATTTTGATAGATCTTTTGACCCTATACTTTCAAGTATACTTTCACAACTCCTGATACATCCTTATATTAATTCGATTTATATTAAACATAGCATGAACGTTATTTGCATGATGCTGGTCAAAGATTGTTACTTATTGTTAACCATTATTGAACTGGCTGCTATCAGAGAATGTAGATAACACAAAGACCCTAGGAAAAATGAAAACGAAAAACCTTTATTTTAAGAACTGGATTGTTGATTAAATGCAAGATCATGTAAGCATGGTATGAAATCACCTTATGACTTGCTGATCAAGATATGCTATTTTTATGCTGATCAGTTACCCAAGATGACTGCCTTTTGTTTAAACCGAGGATCCATGAGAAATATAAAATATCTTTCTTTAGAATCAACCAAATATACGAATGTCTATTGTGAGTTGCTTATCGATTATTCTTACTTTTGTGTCGATTGATCATCAGAGTTGGTGACTTTGGAACTAAATGCTATTATAACCAAACTTTGATTGAATAGTTCCCTGACAGGTCAGTTTTAAAACAGTATCATTCGTTTTTTGAACTCTCCGTTATGCAATTAGGAAAGGTAAAGGACTTCTTATATCAAAAAGAATTCGAGCATAGAGACTTCCGACATGTCCATTCTATTCTGTGGGTAAAAAATGCACAATTACTGAAAGTAATTGAAAACAACTTAATTAAAGACTTCATACCTCTATATTACAACATTTACCTATAGATGATACATGATGAATCTATTTACACCCCAAATACACATATATAAACATACATGCAGAAAGAACAAATCCAAAGCCCCCGTTTCCACTTCCCACAATTCCCTAAAACTAACACTGAAATTTTAGACATCTAGAAGCAACACAAATACAAATGCACATTGGAAAATTTTTATTTATCAAACAAGACCTAACAAAATAGAAAAGATTTTTCTTGCAGGTTTACATTATAGTATGACTTGAAGATACAGAAGAAAGCTCATGATAAGGCTTCCAAAGAAAAACAGAAGACGAAAGAAACATATAATGAGAATAATATTAAAGATCTCTACTATATAACCTAGATGAATATGTACCTGATGATGATCCCCAAACTACACATAATAAAATGGCATTACATAAGGAAGCAGAAATAGAAGTGAAGTTGTTTAAGATATGCAAGATACTCATCCAAACAGGATCGTAAAACTTCCATCGAGAATTGAGTCAAATAAGGATAAATATACCAGCATAAAGGAAGAGACTGCGGAAACAAGAAAATATATGAACATAAGCCAGAGGAAATTGAAGCAGCAGAACGACATATAGAGAATGAAATTGATGACATGAGTGATAATGTAACACAACACAGAGAACTTCATGATGAAGATGAAAAATGAAGAGAACATTTGCAACGAGTAGGGGAAGATACTTTTACAGAGTATGATAAAGGTACAAATTCACAACGTGTTGGGGCAGATATAAAGGCAGCACATTTAAGAAATAGACGGACTCAGAATTTCTAGCCATGACCAGACCTCTCAATAGAGATGGAGTTCTTTTACCACGTTTTCAAAAAAAGGAGTGGCAACCAGTTCATGCAAGTTCTAAGTGGTTTAGAATGCATGTATATGAAAGACAAGAATCACAGAAGTTTTGCACTAAGATTTGATCAGTTATTATAAAACAAATGAAGGAGAAACCCACAAAATTCTGAAATGATTGCTGCTCAAACTGAAAAAAGCTGCTTTCCTCAAAGAAGGACTTACTCTATTTGCTGTATCCAGCTCTCCTGTCCTCTGCGAATTGTTTTATTCTTTTCCATGTTTTCCAAATGTTATTTTTATAGCTTTTATAAATAAATCAATTGCCTCACACATTTTAAAATAACGACATGAATCTAACAACCATGCGTAAAATTCTAATTAGTGGAACAAGAAATTGACACATCCTGTCTTGTACAACCTAAAAAACAACCTAAAAACAGCAGATCAATATTTCAAAATAAAGTATTTGCCAACAGTGTTCCTTTTTTGTTTTGTTTGCTTTTATTCCATTGAGAGTTTTTTAAACGAAATTACGTGGGATCAAAATAAATATATACTAAATAACAAATCATATGTAAGAAAACATTATTTTTAATCATTTAATATTAATTATCCATCTTTATTACAAGTCAGTTCGGCTTATTCTTCTACTAATTAAAAATGTGTGGCCACAAGGAATGCGCATGTAAAATATGGAAGCCATATCACTTACCATTTAAAATATATATCTAATGTTAAAGTTTGTTATTTTTCTCAAAAAGTACATTGCATGCAAAGGTAAGGATCACGATGTCAACAATTTTGTTTTCGTTTGAAAGGTCTCGCCAAATGCAAAATAATAAAGCCCTTCCCGTTACCATTCAGAAGATATATACCCAAAGTAAAAGTTTCTTAAGGAAGCAAAAAACAGTCAGACCAAAGGCTATATACCTCCCGAATCTTCGATTCAAAAGGGGGGGCATAAAAATAAAGTGTCTAGCTACAGTCGTTACACGGATCGAAATTAACAAGCGAAAGATTAAAGGATTTTTTTTTATTCACCGTTTGATACCAACGTAAAGTCAAACTCTAGAATTCATTGAAAATATTCTCAAGAATAAGCTACGAACATTTAAATGACTCTTAATAATGAACATCTTGTACTATTCCGAGTTCTGTCTTTGAAAGATATAGATCTTTATGTTTACAACCTACCGTGCATTTTTGTAACCGATTTGTTTACAAAATTACTCCAATTTAACTAAATATTTATGATTATTGTCTATTGTTGAACCGAATGTTATTGACTTAGACATAATCAACATTAGACTAACAACAAAACTAGATTCCCTTTGCTGTTGTCAGGAGTAAGTTTATAATTTTTCTTCTATTCTAAAAATATACACTTTTCCCTAGGTACACTGTGACATTCTCAAAAATGTCTTTCACTTTGGCATAAAGAACAATAAAGCCAGACTTTCTATAACAACGTTTTTTCATGAAAGACACATTTTTGTCATTTCTGTCTCTCATATCAATATTTATCATGCATTTAAAAGACAATATTATGTTTCAATAATTTAAGAACGGTTGTATAAACAAAACAAAAAATAAGTCTATGCAAAAGTATAGATACTATTGTTCGTTCTGCTGTTGGTCATCCTTGCTAAGAAATCTCAAAAAGTTTTCATGGTCCTGTCTATGGCCAGTTTCCTTGTTGATGTGTTCAATTATAACTGCTGATAATGTTTTTACATCCGTATCTGTAAAATATGAAAGGCTATAATCTATTGACTGTCTCAAAGAAAAATAACACGAGACTACAGTAACTAAATGAACGTTTCGACCAGTGTTGAAGCCAAGTTAGTTTAGAATTTGGAAACAGCAGAATTTTAAATCGATAAACTAAATTGTCAACAATGCAGAACAGAATGCAAATATTAACCAGAGGCTCTCAAAGGCCCGTAGCTAGTTTTTTCCATGGATGACATAGACGGTCATAATAACCACAATGTTAAAGGGTATCATTTTCAGTTATGTTAATAAGCCTCGATGTAATATGGCCCTATGTGTCAGAGGAAAAGATTTTCCCATTTCCCATAGGGCCCTTTGTTCCCTTCTAGTAGCCATCTTGGATGAGACACAGACATCATGAAGGGACCAAAGAAGGAATATTGTGTCCAAGTTTGGGAGTAAGCATCTCCGTTTTGAACATGTCAATTTCGATAATTATGTTTTTAAAGGGAATGATCTGTTGTCATCTGAAAAACAGATATCACGTAGCGGTCCACAACATCGTATTGTCGACCGTAAAAACTCTGCAGTGATGACTTAATTAAATAACAAACTACCGAAATCACTGTTTATTTATTTTCTGCAAATGCACATTTCGACAACTTATGTCTCATAAGTGCAGATCAAACCAAAACGTTTGGAAGTCCATTAACCAAAAAAGGTATAAAAGCTAATAGAGAACAAATAACCAAAAACATCGAAATAGAAAAGCCAAACTTCACTAAAGTTATGGGAACATCTTTTTAGTAGCATATTTGTGAGAAACCGAGCTCCATCAAAGAAGTAAGTATACCGACAACAGGTCGTTGGGTAGCGAATGAGTATCTTTGATATCTACTTAGAACAATGTACTTATATCCCCGTTCATCGTTTTTACGGGTGAAACGTCTATGAATTACTGTATTTGTACTTATATTCGCGGGTACTTATTTTCGCGAATATTCCTTTCTAGCTAAATTAGCGTGTATTTAATTTCACGGAATCGAGTGCTTTCCTGATAACCTAAATGTTAAATTATTACATTCGCGGGTACTCATTTCCGCGGAAAGTTGTCGACCGCGAAATTCGTGAAAATAAGTACACGGCGAAAATAAGTACAATTACAGTATGTCTTTCAGTCGTGATTTCAGTTGTTCATGAGGAATGGTAGTAAAAAGTGTAGGGATGTAAAAAGTTTCAATATTGTTACAGTGCGATACATATAATAATTCAGAGTTTAAGATGTCATGTAGATCTTTATATTTTTTTATATCATTTACATTTCATTTAAATTTCTTCTTGAAAAACAAGTATCACAATATTTTCGGAGACCCTCTTATTATCAAGTTCCCTCTTAAATTAAAGTAAAGGTCTAAATGCAGCATCGAATCCCTTGCAATATCACTTACAATCTCAAAAAGTTCCTTTAAATTGACAAATACCGACTCAAAGCCATTTTTGTCATTCAAAGTGTAATGATTGCCACGCCATGGAACCCCTGATGATACCCCGACATTTTGCAAGTGTTTTGTTTTGTGTCCAGTTTTTTGTTTCTTCAAAAATATGTACATTATTTATTAGTTCTAATACAATATATACATACCATCAAATTCGATAATTCCACATTTTTCTCCGTATTCGTCTCTCCTTGCTGCAGTTTTTAGAATGCCTTGAAGTTGATCCGTCAAATCTTTTCTCTGTAACATCATCTGTTCATAACTCAGTCCAGCAATCATGGATATATGCATATTGTACAAAGTTTTCACTGGAGTCAGGTATTCCCCAGCGAAAAAATAGTCTGTATCTCGGTTCTGTTTTAGAAAAATAATGTCTCTGACTAGTTTTATATCGTGATAATACAGTATTTTCATCACACTCAAAATACGATTTACAAAATCAAATCGATGCCTTATATTACTGCGGTCATCAATTTAAAACAATGGCAGTAGAATACCGAAGGGACAAAGGAGGGAAATTCACAAAAATCGAAGTCCAAAGACAGGGCAAAAACGAGAACACAGAAAACAATGACGCTAGAAACAAAAACAACGACGCAAGACAGACACAAAGCACAGAAACAGAAATCACAACATTCAGAACAAAGATACCCACAGTGTGAACTCCGGTGAAACTGAGAGTGACATCAGGTGCTCCGGAAGGGTAAGCATGTCCTGCTCTGCTAACAGCATCCGTCACACTGTGAGTGATTCAATCCGGGAAAATGTCAAAGTCGGTAGTCAAATCCGGGAAGACGTGAATCTAGCTGAAAATGTCCACTTTTATTTGGGATACTGACACGTCATATCTTTCAATGATGCTATGGTGACGGCCATAGAATTTCTTGAGGGATGAAATTAACAAAGGTTGAACAAATCCCTGACTAAGCAGCTTTTGGGACAGTGTTTTTGCTCTGTTCAAAAAATCACTGTACAAACTACATGCTCGACAGTAACGAATCAACTGGGAAATGTACACTCCATAGGCTGGAGAGGTAGGTATATTGCTGCTAAGAAAGGGAAAGTTCACAATGGGGAAGTTAAAATCATCACGCTTGTCATATAGCTTAGATTTCAAACGTCCATCTTCGTCAATATACAATAAAAGATCTAGGTACGAAGCTGAAGTAGGTGTTTCAGTTGTTTCTTTAATTTCAAGCTTATTTGGATAGATCTAATGTAAATACTCATTAAATTTAGGATTAAATAAATCCATTTAAATAAATGTACTGAAAACTCGAAAGACAGATATGAACATAATACCGGACTTTTGAATCGTGTTCATTCCATTAACAGATCTATTTTTATACGTAAAAATCAATACATCAAGACAATGAGAGCGAATCACTAATTAATGAACACTGTAGGCCTTTACAAAAAATCATTTGGTCCGCTTTTCGGTTTCGGCATTTAATTATAATGAAACAGTTCCGGTTATCAACCCCACGGCAAGTGTTTTTCATCCTGAATACAGTTCATAACACTGTTCATATTAAGATTACTAGGTCATTGATTACTGTGACACTGGACTGATTTTATTAGAATTAACATGTATCCAGGGTTTAAGCTGTGTTTTGTTAGCCAACCGTACGAGTGATAACCGGAAGTGAAGAGTGTTTGTATCTCCATTTGATTGGAGAGTTCCAATCCAGGAAAAGATAACAACACTTTTTGAAAAGGGCAATTGAGCTAAGGGTGATTCATATTTAATCGATTTGTACCGCTTCAGGTTATTTTTTTTTCGTCAATTAAAATTTAGTTAAAAAATTGTCATATAGGAAAATAAAAATTATAAATGCATTTCAATTTCATAAATAGCTTGTTTTTTTTTATTTGGTATATATTTATTTCAATAGGTTTAGAAATCCAGTTTCCCTTCTTACTGGTATCCGAGGCGATGGTTTCCACCTTCAATTACACGAGAGTTCCTATTTCAAAAGTCTCGTATTTGAACTGCCTCTTTTCGATAACTTTCCCAATCCATACTACTTCATGTATGACCATAATGTCAAGTCTGACGACTGATAGGTTTCTGAGTTGTCAACAAAGTGCAGTATTAAATTCTAAATAAACCATTAAGATGAGTGATTTTTTTTCTCAGAATGCACTGTTCAATTGTTTCTTTCT
This sequence comes from Modiolus philippinarum, assembly GCA_002080025.1. Lineage (NCBI taxonomy): Eukaryota > Metazoa > Mollusca > Bivalvia > Mytilida > Modiolidae > Modiolus > Modiolus philippinarum. The sequence goes on along the minus strand of MJUU01055281.1, from coordinate 43,015 downwards.
TCTATATAAATTCTACTCACAGAAATTCTCCAAAGATTGCAGGGAAATACTCGTCTTGCTCCATGAAGAGGTCTTTCTATATCGGCAACCCTCCATGGACCATATATTTCTTTATCAACATCTGATAATTTTGGACTAAACCGGCAACTTTTCGGGATTATTTCCCACATTTGCTGTGAAATTACAACGTTTCGCCTACTCTGTTCTCTATATTTCCGTATAGTTGAATCATTCTTCATACAGTTGTCAACTCTCTGACGAAAGTCTAAGATGTAATACAAAAATGAGATTTAGATGATTCTTTACGATTGTATATATTTAAGTAAAAGTAAATATCAGCTTTCTTGACAATCAATACATTGTAAAAATGTTCCACAAAAAGTATGGAATATCACATACATCAATTCAAAGAAAATGGAGAGGTTTGTTGCAGTTAATCCAGTGGTAAATTAAAATAGTAATTCATTTCGTATAAATATAGATTGTAAGTAAAATCGTCTATATATCAAAACTGAATCAATTGCTAAAAATCACAGCACGATACGACCGCAGATTTTCGAACAGAAATACATTTTGACAAGAGCTCATATTACTGTGGATTTGGTGTAGTAAATTTCATAGCACGTCAACGGCAAAAACTACGCAAAAAAATTCACACATTTTGAAAAATTGATTAAATGAAATGTTGACGGATATTGCCTACGGTAGAGCCTTTGATCCCCTGTGAGCTAGGAAAAGTAAGAGCTGCTCAAAGTCCGTTGACATATTATTGCAAGCTTACAACGAAAAAAATCAAAAGATAAAAGTCGCATCGAAATCCATTGGAGAATTTGAATAAAAATAAAATTTTTGGAAATTGCTATTTTGGCCATTTTGACCCATAAAGCTACGTCCTTATGCCTTGGAAATGTTGATAAAAAGTTGGGTACGCAGAGCAAACACCATATGACCGCAACACATTGGACAAGGGTACATTTTGACATGTGGTGATAAAAAAAATGAATGTGAGCATAATAAGGTTTCAGGCAATTTAAAGTGATTTTTACCTTCTAATTTGCTCGGAAAAGGTTTGCTCGAGAAATATATAGAAATAAAGTCCGGAAACAAGTACTGAACCATGCTATTGTTTTGTAATCTGATAACCGAACGTCATGTTTATTTTGGTAAACAATGAAACTTATATTAAAACTGCAAAACATTGAACTTAAAAAAAGCAAAGAAAAGTTGGTCCTCCTTCGTTCACATATCTCGAAAACAGTAAATGCGACGTGAAAATCCATTGATATGGATATGGTCTTTACATACTTGATTTAAAAGTTAAATTGTGTTTAATATATAGTTAAGTACTCTCGACCAATCAGATAACAGCATTTCAGCTGTCTTATTTGTGAAGAACATAAGAAATCATATTCTTACTAAAGGATTATCTATTGTATTTTACATGTTAGGGTCAATAGCTTAAAACTGCTTGAGGCATTTCATTTGGATCGTAAAGCAATAATCTGTAAAATATGAAGGAGTTGTCATTCACTCAAAAGCCAGTATTATAATATTTTCAAAAAATGAATTGACTATTCAGTATAAAAATCAGATAAAGTCAAAGCAATAATAGATTAAGGGGTGTAATCATTACTTTAATAAAAAAAAACAAGTATAAAGCATTGGAGGATAGAAATGGCGTTTTGGGTTTCATACCACCTTTTTTGAAATATTTTACAATTTTGTGCAGAATAAGTTATCAAAAACGTAACATGTACACAAATTATGCCATTGCCATCAGGATCTTGTGATGATTAAATCGGGGAAATCACCCCCCCCCCAAACCAATCAAATTATCACCAAAAAATATATTAAAAAATAAAAAAATACATACCCACTGTAGCACATTTAAAGCCTCAAATTTCATAACAGTATAAAACTATAAGTCAATATATCTAAATCATCTCTTTTAACTTCTGTAAGCTCTATACCTTCCCACACCATAATGAATAACTCTATGTAATTACATTTATAACACCTGTTTTATCACCTTCACAGTTTTCTATAGGCCTTAATTACTTCAATTATGGCATGCAAGGGTGAAGTCAATTGGTCTAAATTAGTCTATCTATTGAGCGTCTATAATGTTTGATGATTGTAATCATTTCTTGAGTACTTAACAATATACTAAATATATAAGAACATGATTATCCCCTTCTTCGTGATAAGTACTCGCTAACGCTCGTACTTATTCACGAAGAAGGGGATAATCATGTTCTTACATATACATATTCAACCTTTATTATGTCACTATTGTATTATATGTTTTTGTAAGGAGAAGACCTACTAAGGTTTGTAAACTATCGTCTTATTCTATTGTCTGTTTTGTTTGACAATAAAATATGATTAAAGTTAAATCCATTGATATACTCCAGGTATAAAATCATTCATGAACCGAAATGGAAGATAAACTATTAAAATTTATGAATATTCAAATATGTAAAAAAAAACAATTTGGTTCTCTAAGGCATTTGAAAAAAGACAAGTAAAGCCATTATACTCAAAGAAAACTCATGTCTAACTTTGGTGTACATTTTGACTAAATTTTACAAGTTCTCAAATGATTGCATGAAAGTAAAGTGTATACAGTTACGACTGACGATAGATAATGAAATCGATATCGACGTCTTCAATTTCATAACATTATACAGGTTGTCTTTAGGTCACAATTAAACCAAATTTCCATATTTCAATTTAATTTCACAAAGGAAAACATTCAAATGCGAGATGAAATAAATGGTTCACTATAGACTGGTAAGTTCCAACATTTTCGTCCATTTCTGACAATAAAATAATTTTAAAGGAAAGTACTATAGCAGCTTTTGATTCATAAAATCACCAATATAAATCGGTTTGTCTATATACACTGTAGTGGCAATATTTTTTCCAAATGTTTTGCCTTTTGATTTTTTCTCACGACTATAACCAAGCTAGATTCCACAAGAATATCCATTAATTATAAAGAGGAAAAAAAGGATATCATTTAACATTCTGAAAGCAATGCATAGCAATATAGAGTCCCCTACTGGCTGCATATATCGTTTAACCAAAAATTTTGAAAGAATTGAAAGCGCGGACAGATAGAGGGCAAACCTAAACTCCCCTTTTGTCAATATCAGGGGACTGGAAAAAACCTGAACTTGATCTGAATACTTACAGTGGACTACTCGTATGCCAAATATTATTTCAATGTGTGCAACAGTTTGGAAGAAAAATGCAAAAGAACTGATATTTTTTTTTCCAAAACTGTCAAAGCCAAAGGCCCATAACTCCTTCAAAAGTCAGTAATCCAAGACCAAACTCAAACCTGATCTGTACATGGTGGTAGTAGACTCACATCCCAAATATTAGATCAATATCGACAATTGTTTAAAGAAAGTCAAGTCATTTTTATTCTATCAAAATTTTCTACGACCAATGCCAATAATTCCGTCAATAACCAGTAGACCTGAAACAAATTCGAGCATAATGTGTTACTCCTGGTCGTAGACTCATATGCCAAATCTCTAACAGAAAGGGGTCGGGAATATTTGAGTGTGACGGACTGCCAGAGTGCAAACCTTAAGTCCAATACGGTGATGTCGGCAGTTGACTATAAAAATACTAAATCAAGCAACATATCTTTTTGCTTTGTTTATATAAAAAAATATACGAAATGATAAAGAGAAGAAATGAAGCAATATAAAATCTAACATCTAATTACATGTCTTTGGAATGTCTCAACATGTTAATGGACCAAGTTAAATGAAAAATTGATAAACGGCGATTGCTCAATCTTAAATCTTAACATTAGTAAAGGTTTTCAATGAAATGCTACTACTCACTTTTGAAAAAAATATTTTGAGGGTTGTTTCATCAGCGACAATTGTTATTCAAGTTTTTGACATTTATCTTATGCTGAGATGGATAGCACAATTAATCTATAAAGTCTGAAAGGCCAGCTTTAGAAGAAAAGTCGAGAATTCTACGTTTTTGCCAGTAGTTCATTGTTAATGCATTTTTACCTGGAAGAACATGAAGTAGATAATTCACGAAAAAACTCCAAGCCAGTCCATATGCAACATTTCCAACTGGAATCTGTGACTTCATCGTTATGTCTCGACCTAAATTAAAACGAAACGATTCTGAATTTTGTATTTTGAATGAAGCTAGTTATTTTGATGCCAATGTGCTAAAATTTTCAAAAACATGCTACCCAAGCTACAAATTAAAAAAAATACAGGTACGATGGATTGAATTTTGCAAAGCCTCGAGGACGATATATATGACGTACTTTATGTGGATTTATACATTTAACTATCTCTTAAATAATAACCAAACCTAAAATTTTTACACATATAATCTCAGAATGTGAATGAGCAAGCGTTGGCTACAATTGCTACATTATACATTATGATTTGTTAATTCCACTTGTCTAAAATTCTTTTCCGAGTACTATAGAATATTGGCACAAAATTAACAATGCAAGTTTTCTGGAGCTGTCATGTAAGTTTACTGCTAGTAGTGTTTTGTGATTTCATGTTTATGTCCGTATAGTTAGTTCTTTCAGTTTCAATTTTCACGACTGACTAAGTCCTGTTGCTAACTGACTTTTACTGTTGTTACGATTGTTTTTTTATTTATCGCATTGGCTATAGGGGGAAGGTTTGGGCCCAATAAAACTAGTTGAACCCCGCCGCAGCAGGTTTGCGCCTGTCCTAGGTCAGGAAATTTATTAAGTCTTTGTGTGTGTTGTCTGTTTTCTAGTTAGTTTACTTTATGTGTATAGGAGTCTAGGATGATGTTTATTTCGCTGAACTTGATTACTCTTTATTTAGGGGCCGACTCCGACCTGCCGTTGGGTGTGGGGTTTCCTCACCGTTCATTGAAGATCTTATGGTGGCTTTGAGTTGTTATTACTCCCCTTTGGGTCGTTGTGTCTTCATTCACCGTTTCCCTTCTTTTTCTATTTGTTATCTTTAAAAAATGTATTCTCGCTTACATTCATTCGATAAAAAAATGAATGGACAGTTTTTGTTTGCTGTAAAAGCTAAAATATATCAGACAAAAGTGCGTAGACAAAGGCAAGATACGGCAAGAATATACACATTTCAAAATATCTGACGCTTCAATCGCTTAGTCCTTGGAAAAGTAATTCATAATACGCCGTTAAAGAAACGATTCCATTTGCATACATGTAATACTCAATCAAGCATTAAAGTTTAACATTACGAATAATTTCAAGCACAGAGTGTATATTTTAAGTGATTGATATCTTGAATTTGAGCTATCATTGGCATAAAACATCCCCCGTTCATAATAATCACTTATGCACAAAAATTTACTCATTAAATTACATGATTCAAAAAATCTCATACAGATCCATCGATATATGGATACAAAATAACTTAAGTTTTCTAGGGTATTTTCCCTCCGATTGTTATTTCAATTTATAATTAGCAAAAAAAAAATAATAAATTCCCAAAGTTGAAATAAGTTTCAACTCCTTTCTATAAACACACAAAATCGTATTCGTGTAAATTTTCAACAAAATCCTTCAAATGGTTTAAGAGAATATGCGCTTTCGAGGTAATCTTTGCACAACAGCTACAAAAGTCAAAAGTTATCAAAAGTTATAGAATAGTGTGAAAATATTACAATAGTTACATAAGCGCATCTGTCAATATCAAAGCCATAGAATGGTGCAAAAATGTTACAATAGCTACAAAAGTGCACCGGTCAAAATCAAAGCTTGGAATTATGTTAAAATAAACCAATTTTGACAAATGCGTATTTCTCAATATCAAAGTTATAAAACAGTAGATAATTTTTAAGATACTTTTTAAGAAACTTTATGTTTGCTGACGATCCTGCATCTATTGGATTGGCTCAAAAACATCGATGTAGCATTGTTCTACAATTAGTAAATATATTTCGCTCAAACAGGTGCTAGAGGCCATTTAGAACTGACTGTGATATATAAGCAAAGCTCATTGTTGAAAGCCTTATTATGGTGACTTCAAGATGAAAAACAATAATAAAAGTGTCTAATTTTGCTTTTAGCTTTCAGTATATATTCAGAACGGTCTAATGGGCATATTTGATTTCCTTAAATATTCATAGGCAAGCTTCTTAATTTATTTACCTGAAGACATAATTTTTATTAACATAAAAGACGTTTGTCAGACATTTTGAAGTCATTACTACCGTCACAGGGACAAATCCCTAAAGAGACGAAATGAATGAAATTTCATGCCCAGCAGAAACATGTGAGGCAATTTAGGTAAAACTCTTTGATGGTCAATCAGACAAAAAAAAACAATACATGTATATGCTCTTTGCATAAACGTACGACAATAAAGGACAAGTCCATGGATAAACCATTCATAAAGCAATTATTTTGAACCTTTCCAATCATTCTAATTTAAAAATAAAAGACTTCTTATATCTGTTTTACTAATAGAAATATACGTAACCTTTAATGGCATCATGGATGAGTTGTAAATAATCTTCATCTCTGTCAATACTGATATGCATTGCCCATCTAATAAATGATGGTAATCCTGCCGGTGATACCCCTTTCAGGATAGGGATCACTTTAAGCTTATTGTTCTCAATACCTATACTTAGCAGTTCAGCCAAAAACATGCTTATCATGCAATCTTTGACAGTAGTTTCTGTAACAAACAAAAGGACCCATCGAGCATCTCTTATTCGACTTTCGATCTCACTCAAAGAGTCTCCTTTTATTCCTTTTTGCATGCCGTCATTTGTAGATGGTCTTGCCATCGAATATCGAATCTTCTTTGTATCAAAAAATTCCTTGACTTTGAAAACAATTTTATTGTCGTCAGGGTGATAAAGTAAACACACATCTTTGCTACAGTCTGTCGAATTTTGTTGGTTTGTGTCTTCCTGCAAAATCAATGAGAGCAATTAATGCAGTCAACTGATTTCAGCTACAAAATGCATTTAGAGAATAATGAGAGCAATTTGATTGTTAAGGTAGCACAATAGTCTTCTGAAGAAAATTTTCGCTCCCTGACTTTGAAAGCCTGTAACTTTATTATTTATGGAGATATAAGGACAAACGAGGTATCAAATTAAAGGAAAATGATTAAATTGATTCTTAAGGCTCATTTCAAGAGTATTCCTTTTAAGTATCAATGTCTAATTTACCATATTTGGCAAAAATTTGAGTTTTTGAAGTAATATTTTTAAAACGAAAATAACTTTTACATCTTTACCAGTAGCTGAATTCTGTTTGCCTTATCTGAAAGATCCATTAAAATGAACAAAACTGTGTCTAAGATTTTTTATATAGGATCTGGTTTGAAAATAAATGAAATTTAAATTTAAACTGGAAGAAATTTTGCTTTTTCAAAATTTAAAATTAATTTAATTTTAAACCAGACCTTGTATAAAAAATCTGAGACACGGTTTTGTTGTATTTTCATGAATCTTTCAGATAAGGCAAACAGAATTCAGCCACCAGTAAAGATTTTAAAGTTAATATTTCTTCAAAAACTCAAATTTTTGCCAAATATGGTAAATTAGACATTGATGCTTAAAAGGAATATTCCTGAAATGAGCTTAAGAGTCAATTTAATCATTTTCCTTTAATTTGATACCTCGTTTGTCATTGTATCTTTATTAATAATAAAGTTACAGGCTTTCAAAGTCAGGGACCGAAAATTTTCTTCAGAAGACTGTTGTGCTACCTTAATGCAAATAAACAGACAGTGATTTTTATTTGTGGAAATGACGACTTTGAATGTTGTGTAAATTTATGCTATAAAGAAGCAGACTGTTTGAAACCACTTTGTTTCAGCAGCAGAGAGTCAGAAAGAACAAACATATTTCAAGTATAGAAAACTTTGCTCGGCAACAATATTTCCTGTGAATTAGAAATGAATCTGTAAAATGCCAATCATTAAAAATTCAACAATGACGTAAATGTCTTGAACCACACAATTTGGCTTGAATATATACCTTAATACCTGATGCTAACTAAGATAACTTGCACAATGGTCTTCGAGAGGTTATTTTTTTTATTTTGCGATAGCTCTATTTATGCCTCGAACACAGGACGCCGTATCAGAATTAGTAATGAAAATGTAACTATCATTGATAATATGCTTTATTTCAATTCTCTATGTATTTATAATGGAGATTTGTGATAATACTTTATTGGTAATTTGTTTCCCTGTCAGCTTTTACACATATTTCGGTTTATAGCTTTCCGAAAGTTTTGATTTGATCTGCACTGAAGAGACATAAGTTTTGGAAATGCGCATATGAAGAAATAAAATTCACAGTAAATTTGGCAATTTGTTATTTGTTATATACGGTTTACGGACCTGTATGACACAATTCTTAAACTGAACTATTCATGGATAAATATGACCTGAAGACCGATAAGGGTAATGACGTACAATGAATTATTCTCTCTTTAAGTCTTTGAAAATATGCAATCGCCAAAGTCTGTTCTGTATAGGAGTAGAATTCTTTAATAAAAAATTCCGGCAAAGCCAGTTGGAAATTTCTAAACCGTTAACAATTGTACTTTTTGACCGGTTAACCGATTCAATGTATTTCAAGCTAAAATAGAAACGTAATTTGAATACACTTGCAAACCTTTGGGCTACACGAATCAGGGTACCAAAAATGATAATGTGAGATATGTCAACACTATAGATGCTTACAAGAATTCTGGATCTCGCACATCGGTTTTCTTATCTGGAAATTACTTTTGTAATGTTTTAGCAACAGCTGGTCACTGAATGGCTAGATCATGCAGTCATTTTCTCAGTTTTGTGGCTACAAGTCTGACAAAAGATATTATATTTGTCCGGATGGGACGCAAGTAGGTAAAATCACATTACACACCCACTTTATTTTTTTGCAACTTTGGATTTTTACTCTTGAAATTCTTTTCGGTAATTTTACTACACCAAAACAAGACCAAGCTTGAGACGGTAACATTTTATTACCGACTTTAAGTCAATACAGACATACAAGTCATAAAACAAATTCTTCTCGACTTTTAACTTTGCATACTTCTTCTTTAGGTTATAATGTTTTGATAAACAGTGATTCTGATTCGTTTATACCATTTATACCTAGTTTATACACCGTTTATACCTAGTTTATGCCGTTTAAAAACAAAAGCGCTGGCAGTATGAACTCTAATAAAAACAATCTGGAGATATCAGAAGTTGTTCAGGAAGCTCAATGATTTTTACTCACAGTTTTCTGCTGTCACACAGGACGATAGTACGAGAAATCCACCGGGTTAAATAACACACTATATTATACAATATCATACACTCCTAGAAATCATTGATTTCTTATATTTGCATAAGTAAGTGAAACCAGTCCAAATTCAACCATACACTTTAAAAATTATCCGGAATGAAATGATATATCTAACGCCAACATTTGGGATTATATTGGGGATAATGCATTTCACTTGCGGAAGGATCAACGAGCAACGCGGATAAATGACAAAATAGTACCGCCCATATCAGCGTCTGTCACTCACCTTTGATTTATAGGCTGTTAAAATTGTATATAAATTATGCAGGCTGATTAGATGAAAGTGGTTTGATTATTAATTAATATTGCACAAGCACATTTATATCTGATTTATTGTAAATAAATAGCGTGTTTAGGGTATTTGTATTTACATAATTTCAACTTAGGATATACAACAATATTTTTAGGTATATTTGTGCCAATGCGTATGAAAATGTCAAACTTTACAGATTACAGTGAATTCGGTACTTTGTTATTATTACATACAATCGGTATATGAAGTTGTTAATGCAAATTAACCGCAATCTTTGGTGCTGGTGTTTTTTGTTTTGTTTTGTTTTTTTTGTTTTTTTTTGGGGGGGGGGAGGTCAATAAGTGCATCTTTTTGATTGTAACAAAAAATTTATATCAATAAACCCAGATATATTATTCAAGTGGCATAATAGTGTAGAGTTATAATCTGGTATAATATTTATGCAACTCCGACCGTGTGCAGCTTACTACTGTGGTGAAAGTTTTTTTTTCATTGACGGTAGTCTATTAATTGCATTGAAACACACATTTTATCGCAAATTGTTTTTTCAGCTCAATTTTTACCACGATCTTTGGTTCCTCATTTCAAAATTAAGATTGTTAGATTATTTGTTCATTTATGCTTAGATTTATTTGTTTTGTGCAGTGTCGCCATCTCGTACATCATTCACCCTGAAGAATTAGCCAGATGATATTGCTGCGGTCAAGCAAGTGGCAAAAGTTTCAGTTTACCGAAATTAAGATTTACGCCCCAAGCACTCTACCTTTCACTGACTCGCCGTCGTGAAAAGACAACATTGTATACATTTGTCAGGTTTTCACGTCTGATATATCTACAATGTAGACATTTCACATCGATGAATCTAAAACATTGTGTAAGTCTGTGATGTTAATATTGAATTCATTACAATAAAAGTTTTGCCACTGCCTTGACCGCAGCAATAGTTTATTCAGTATTCATGGTATTAAGTTATGTAACATAAACATCTGTTGGACTGAATGAGGTTAATTTGAATTTGGCATGCAACATAAGCAATTGACAGCATGTCGAGACGAGTGGCATACAAATTCACCAAAGGATCAAAGGGCATATTATCGATACTTTCATGCATGATTAGATCAGATGGAGATTCTAGGATTCAGGCGCATTAAATGTAATAAACTGGGCTAGCAGTACATTATAGAACTAGAAAACACGAGGGGACGTTATAAACATATAAGTTGATGATATAAATCGGATAATGGTTTTTATGAAATAAAAACGATACGCTAGGCTATGGAATAGCCTTGGATAGAAAATTGCGTGTTTGATTGACAAGGGTGTGGTGGCTTATGATGTATTTGTATACTCAAATCAATACTTGAAGTAAGCCTTGATCGGTACTTCTTTGTAATTTCTTCTGTTGGTCTGCACATGTGATAAAACAGTCACTGATTTGATAAAACCTCTCATTTTTTGCCAACAGCAACTCAAAGTAGTTTCGTGCTTTTGTTTTTGTTTTTGTTTTGTTTTTGCATTCTCCTAGAGTGTTGCTTTTTTTTTATCTTTTATCCCTCAACAGAGACAAACTTTATTAACTAAAATGTATACATGTATTGAAGCACTGCATTTGTGTAAATGCTTTCTAGCAATTCTGAGCCGTAATACTTCAACTATGGCTTCAGGTTTCACAGACAATCCTTACAACCAATGTAACTGATGGGTTTTTCTAGCGCAGCATGCTATGACCACAACATGTTGACAACAAATAAATATGCACCTAGTTAGTACTTGCTTAATTTAATGTGATTGATACAATAATAAAATTTTTACAGCACACACAAATAAACACCGATAGCTCTGTATTCTTCCGCAAAAAACGCAATTCTATCTCTTTCCACCTTTCGTTGTCCATTGCCTAAGTATCTCAACAAACTACAATCACGCTTTGTTTAACACAATTGAAAAGTAACTAACTAGAAAAAAGACAAGACACACAAAGGCTTAATAAATTTCCTGACTTAGGACAGGCGCAAACCTGCTGCGGCGGGGTTAAACTAGTTTTTTTGGGCCCAAACCTTCCCCCTATAGCCAATGTGATAAATAAAAAAACAACAATCGTAACAATAGTTAAATTCAGTTGGCAACAGGACTGAGTCAATTGTGAAAAATGAAACTGAAAGAACTAAATATACGGACATAAACATGAAATCACAAGAGACTACTAGCAGTTAACTGACATGCCAGCTAAAGACCCATTACCAACTGACAAATTAAGTTATGTACCCTCAGTATACAGCTTCCACCAAGATCCCTTCCTGTGAGGAGTTTAGCACTTTCATGCATATACCGGAATACGTAACCCGTGTCCATGCAATACATATTTTAGAAATTTAGAATGTGTTTAGTTAAAAAGCAAAGACCCTATCAAAAAATCAATGTTAATACCAAAGAAGGCCATACGTAATGACTATATATTATTGATTATTGCATAATACCTCATCTTTATTTATTAACTTCTGGTTTTAAATTTATACATTACTGTTCTTACTCTTTTTTATCATATCTATATTTATAAATCTAGCTAAGCGATATTGCAATACCAATCCCATCATCCTCTACAAACCTGTTCCCAGTACCACCTATAGTAAATGTTTATAATACTTTTCAGCTTCCACAAGGAAACAGAAAAATTAAACCCCGCCCCGTTTTATCAGGACGAAACTGGACGCCATTTTGATTTTCGAGAATTTGAAATTCCTATTGGTCAATAGTCTTCTGTGCATGCGTTTTCCTCACTGCGCAAGCGATCTCCTCAGTTCCCCCCAAGAACTATCTATATAGCTAGGCTATTCCATAGCCTAGCTAATTTGTATTGACATTGATAAATAAGACAGTGAATATTATCTGAGGAGCCGAGTTGAAATGGTTAGAATTTTTGTTTGTTTATTTTTTCTGTGAAAACATCGTTGTTTACATGTCATCGTGTAAAAGGTTAAATAATTAGGAGCTTAAAAATACTCTTTTCAACAAAAATGAATTTTGAAATTGATTATATACAATATTTCAGCGTTAATGAGAATTGCCATAGAAATAACATTTCACTTTACTGAAACTGTACCATCTTGGTCGTAAGGTTAAAAATATTAGTTTATCAGGGTAAAAAAGGTCCTTTCTTTATTTTTTGACAATAAAAAAAAATGTTCCTATTTTGTGACATTGTTTATAAAAACGCCGTTCTCTGTATATTTTATAATATTATATATGGTATAAGTTCCTATTAATCTCATTGGTTAATAAGCTCACGTGATTTTAAGAATATTCAGTATATTTTAGCGCTGTTTCTAATTTAAGGTATATTGACGCCATGTTTCTATTTTAAGTATATTGACGCTATGTTTCTATTGACGATACATGTCTTGTTGGACTATCAGACAATAGTTTTGGCACTAGAAAGGTCTTATGAAAAATATTTTAATCAATATTCGAAAACGCTTACACATTAATAGCAGTTTCCGCAAGGGAAATTAAAGGTGATATGAAATTTTTTTTTTTTTTTTTTTTTTGAGCAACCACTGAAATCAATGAAAATATTTAACAGTTGTCACGTGTTTTTTTATTGCACACTTCAAGTAAGCACGCTAATAATAAGGCTTACTTTTTTGATTTTTTTATTTGCAAATATAAGAGAAATGTCGGCATTTATTTATCCTATGAGCACTGATGTAGCCCATTGGCTAGATGATGGCAGATCCACACCCACCTTCAAATAAAAATTATATTTCTAATTAAATTCCGATGTATTGACAAATTTTTCCTCCACAAAAATGTAATGAGATACCATAAAACTACATATGTAATATAAAAATAATGGACTTTTTACTCTGTCAATATGTTAAATATGGACCTGTTAGGAATATTTTGACCTCGGACTTCGTCCTCGGTCAATATAAACCTTACAGGTCCATATATAACATATTGACTTCGTAAAAAGTCCATAATTAGCTAGGCTATGGAATAGCCTAGCTATATAGATAGTTCTTGGGGGAAAGTGAGGAGTACGCTTGCGTAGTGAGGAAAACGCATGAGCAGAAGACTATTGACCAATAGGAATTTCAGATTTTTGAAAATGAAAATGGCGTCCAGTTTCGTCCTGATAAAACGGGGCGGGGTTTATTTTTTTTCTGTTTCCTTGTGGAAGTTGAAAAGTATTATAAACATTTACTATAGGTGGTACAGGGAACAGGTTTGTAGGGGATGATGGGATTGGTATTGCAATATCGCTTAGTTAGATTTATAAATATAGATATGATAAAAAGAACAGTAATGTATAAATTTAAAACCAGAAGTTAAAAATAAAGATGAGGTATTGTGCAATAAACAATAAAATACAAATACTATAAAAGACTTTTCAATTGTGTTAAACAAAGCGTGATTGTAGTTTGTGGAGATACTTAGGCAATGGAGAACGAAAGGTGGAAAGAGATAGAATTCAATTTTTTTGCGGAAGAATAAAGAGCTACCGGTGTTTATTTGTGTGTGCTGTAAAATGGTTATTATTGTATCAATCACATTAAATAAAGCAAGTACTAACTAGGTGCATATTTATTTGTTGTCAACATGTTGTGGTCATAGCATGCTCAGTTACATTGGTTGTAAGGATTGTCTGTGAAACCTGAAGCCATAGTTGAAGTACTAAATGCTCAGAATTGCTAAAAAGCTTTTACACAAATGCACTGCTTCAATACATGTATACATTTTAGTTAATAAAGTTTGTCTCTGTTGAGGGATAAAAGATTAAAAAAAAAGCAACACCCTAGGAGAATGCAAAAAAAAAACAAACAAAAGCACGAAACTACTTTGAGTTGCTGTTGGCAAAAAATGAGAGGTTTGATCGAATCAGTGACTGTTTTATCACATGTGCAGACCAATGAAGATATTACAAAGAAGTACCGATCAAGGCTTACTTCAAGTATTGATTTGAGTATACAAATACATCATAAGCCACCACACCCTTGTCAATCAAACACGCAATTTTCTATCCAAGGCTATTCTCTAGCCCAGCGTATCGTTTTTATTTCATAAAAACCATTATCCGATTTATATCATCCACTTATGTTTATTAAGTCCCCTCGTGTTTTCTAGTTGATAAATATCTACCTCTTTAAATGTATAATATACGATCAATTATACTGTTTTCAAAATTTGAATATATGCAAATCAAGCAACACATGTTGTTTTTCATTTTTGATTCACCACGGATTTAACAATGAGCAATAAGCATCTACATTACATACAACAATTATCTTTGTTCGCAATGAGTGTCTTTGAGGAGTAAATTTCAATTCTTTCCATATACTGTATCAGAAGATCTTGATATTAGAATATCGATGAATCAAGCTGACCAATACAGCTTCAGCTGAAGATATGTCGCATTGCTTACTGTATAGGAAGAGATTGATTAGGGCAAGATCTTAGATATAATGTGTTAGTTCGTCTACATAAATTAATGAGAGTTAAATCAAGAGCTCTGGTTCAAAATTATCAAGAGGTTTCCATAGATATCTTGCATAAGGACAGGATTACACATATGTTTACAAAATGGACTTTGTTATCTATATAGGCTACAAAATAAAAAAAGTAAAAAGTGTTTGGTCAAAACAATATTCACATTAATCTTATTTTTTTATATAATACTGGGACATCATTCATTTTGGAGATATGCTTACCCATGCCAACGGAACTGCGAGTAAACAGTACTTCAGTACTTTGATTTAATTATCACATCCCCTTATTGGTTATTTGTTTACAATATTTTGTGTAAACAGTATTTCACTTACTGGCAAATTTTACCCAAAAAAATCCCGATTTTGTGAGATCAATCAAATGTTTGTAGATATTAACAGAGGTATAGTTAAATACAATTAAGTCAATTATGAGCTAAAATTTGTTTTTGTAAGATCTAGGTATGGTCACCTTTTAAATTATATGGACATTATTTACCCGCAACAACTGAAATAAAATAAAGCTAACAATGATTCCATAT
This sequence comes from Modiolus philippinarum, assembly GCA_002080025.1. Lineage (NCBI taxonomy): Eukaryota > Metazoa > Mollusca > Bivalvia > Mytilida > Modiolidae > Modiolus > Modiolus philippinarum. Next base: position 27,401 of record MJUU01055281.1, on the reverse strand, counting down.
ACTGCCCTTTTCTGGATCTAACTATCGTTATCGACTCCGGTAAAATAAAAACTAGAATATATGATAAACGGGATAATTTTGATTTCATTATTACTAATTTCCCTTCTCTTGACGACGACATTCCTCTAGCTCCACCCTACGTGCTGTATATTTCTCAACTGGAACGATTCGCACGAGTTTGTTCTACTCTTGACGATTTTAATGAACGTAACCTTACTATCACAGCCAAACTTTTACAAAAGGGTTACAGATTTCATAAGTTGTTGAACACATTTAAGAAGTTTTATAATAGATATGAACATTTGATATCTGAATATGGCGTTCCTCGTAAACAGCTTATTACTTAGGGTATTTCTAATCCTCGTGTTTACGGAAATGTTGTTAAAAATGCAAAAAAAAATGATTAAAATAGAAAAATATGAAAGGATATGGAGTGAATGTACATGTGACAAAAACGCACACGATACATAGAAAACTCCAGTTTGTCAAGGACAGGGCTTTTATTCCTGTCTACAGAAAAGCTGGTACGTAACGTACATTCTTTACGTAATAGGGGATATCGACAAGATCCGTTGAATAAGCTTTGAGACCTAGTGACCTGAAAATTTTGCACACACACTGGCCTCTCACTCATACTGCCGATGTCTACTGAAATTTATGATGATTCTTGACCAAAACCCTCGGAAATTTTTCAGTTTGAATTTTCTTCCTTAGTGCGACAGTGTTCTACCAGCAAACTAAGCTGCTTGAGCTAGCCGGCAGTTTAGCGGCGAGCATCCCTTGACCCATCTTTCAAATTTACGTATTGTCTTTTTCTTTCCTTTCAAGATTGTGGTCAAGAATCTAGTAGTCTACCTGTATTGGGTTTTATTCGTATGTTTATAATACTATAGGGAAACGGGACAGATAAATGGGAGGTCTGGGTACCCATAAACCGGCTTGAGCCAGTCGCTGGCTTTTGCTAGTGCCGGTACCAAGTCCGGCTGTCCCGAGTTCCTATTGTTATTTACGTTTGTCTTTTGTCTTATTAGTGTTTTTCATGTGTAGTTTTATGGCAGATTGTGGCATGTGATTATAATTTTCAGCCATTGTAGGTGTTTGCTGTTATCCATATTTTACATTTACAAAAATAGAGTCCATTTGATAACCTTGATTTTAGGGCAAATTTAACAGTTATTGAATCTAGTCTTTTACTTAAATTACCAAATTTTCAGTAAATTGGACGAAAAGAAACGATTTCATGATTCCCCGGTACAAACTCTATTGTAACATTCCGAGCAGTATTTATGGTGAATAAAAGGATATGGAGTAAATGCACATGAGACAAAGTCTCGACAAATACATGGTAAAAAACAAGCAAAGGAACAACGCTTTTATTGTTGTTCTTCATCTTGAAGTCACCATGAGGGGATATCGACNAGATATTCTACTTGCATCCGTTGAATTAGTTTTGAGACCTAGTGACCTGAAAATTTTGCACACACACTGGCCTCTCACTCATACTGCCGATGTCTACTGAAATTTATGATGATTCTTGACCAAACCCTCGGAAATTTTTCAGTTTGGTTTTTTTTCCTTAGTGCGACAGTGTTCTACCAGCAGACTAAGCTGCTTGAGCTAGGCGAGCATCCCTTGACCCATCTTTCAAAATTACGTATTGTCTTTTTCTTTCCTTTCAAGATTGTGGTCAAGAAGTTAGTAGCCTACCTGTATTGGGTTTTATTCGTATATTTATAATACTATAGGGAAACGGGACAGATAAATAGGATGTTTGGGTACCCATAAACCGGCTTGACCCAATCGCTGGCTTTTGCTAGTGCCGGTACCAAGTCCGGCTGTCCCGAGTTCCTATTGTTATCTACGTTTGTCTTTTGTCTTATTCGTGTTTTTCATGTGTAGTTTTATGGCAGATTGTGGCATGTGATTATAATTTTCAGCCATTGTAGGTGTTTCCTGTTATCCATTTTTTTACATTTACAAAAATAAAGTCCATTTGATAACCTAGATTTTTGGGCAAATTTAACAGTTATTGAATCTAGTCTTTTACTTAAATTACCAAATTTTCAGTAAATTGGACGAAAAGAAACGATTTCACGTTTCCTCGATACAAACTCTATTGTAACATTCCGAGCAGTATTTAATTCATATCGTTACAGGTTTCCACCAGTTTAAGTTAAAAGTCGTCTTGTAGCTTATTCCTTAATGTGTCCATCTCTACTCTCTGTTCTGTAAAATGTGAACATTACATACAGAACTTGATATAGATGTAGACAATCAATAAATAAGAAGTCACGCACTCTTTATATGACTAAATCACCTCCGTCATTGCCTTAGAGTGCATCCGCCTCTCAATTAAACTTCAAACTTAACCTACCATCTCCTTCAATATTTTAATTCAAAGTCAGATGCAGGCTGGCGATTATAAATAAACGTTTCTTAAAAGGGAAATCTTTTCCCTTTTAAAAAAGTAAGAATACGTACTCTTAAATCTGGCCTGTCGGCTTCATTCAGAAAGGATATTTGTGGAAAATGCACTCAAAGATGATAATATTTGGAAATTTTAGTAATGTGACTAGTGCATCATGCCAGTTAACAAATGTATTACGTGGTGCACGTACCACTGTTTCTCCAAGTTTTTTCTTGATTTCCTCGGTGATCCCTTTCCTTAACTGGTGAGAAATCGTAGCTGATTCCGATTTGTCTTCATCTAGAATAGAAAATGCATGACGATAAATTCATTGTGCAAATAATGTATTTTTGACTTCTGTATAAACTGCCTGACATTCATGAGAATACTATCTTATCAGTCACGTGTTATGCCACAGAGACCTTAGCTAGCAAAGGACGATAACGTGTTTTAAGAGTTATTTGCCTGATGTATTCAGGTTTTTCATTAATTCAGAAAACGTGATTACAGAATCATTCTACTTTCGGCTGTTCTATATCAGCAACTGTTCATCTAAAAAAAATCTAAGCAATTTCTATATTTAGGTAATGAGCTCGTCAGACGCATAATCTGAAAAAAAAATATGCTTATATTCCACCCTATTCATCACATATTAGCCAGATTTGCCAAGATATTTTGAACTGGAAATGAACACTTTAATATTCAGAACGAAATGAGCAATGGTTATTCCATACACAATTAATGTATGGCCTCAGTGGTTTTAGAGGATACCATCAGAATGATTTTCGAGTTTGATGTTAAACTACGCTCTGCTCTGGCAGCTAGCTTTGTGGATCCAGAGGGTGTCCATTGTTAGACTACCCCCCCCCCATTCTTTTTCTAAACTACATTTGGGTTGGGGGCAATGTTTTTTGTCAGATCTGAATGAAATGAGCAGTCTCTACGATATCTACGATATTCACTATTAAATTTTTTTGATATGATAACGCAGCTGGATATATTCCATAAACAATTCCTGTAACGTTTAGTTGAATCTGATTCAGTGGTTTCAGGAGAGATGATCAAAATATGATTTTACTTTAAGATCAAATTTTTAAACTGATATACATGTGGATCTCAATAAAAAATAAGCAATCTTTATAAATGATCTTCAAGACACAATTCAATTATATTCTGTTTGAATTTGCCTCCATAGTTCCACAGTAGATTGTTTAAATGTTGTTTTTTCGTTATGTTAAACTATGTTGTGGGATGGCGACCATATTTTTTATCGGAGCGGATCGAATGAAATGAGCCATTTTTGTAAAGGAACTTCCATAAATCAATTCTTTGTGGTTTAATTTGCTGTAGAAGTTTCAGAGAAAATGGTCAAAAGTGAAAAGTAAGTGGTCTGACGGAAGGCAAGTGATGATACCAAGTCATTTGTCTAATCTTCTTTTGACTTTTATATAAAGGAACCAATATTTTCTCCCTGTTTCAATGTTAATACAGTTAATATAATACTTTTTTTTTCTAATGATCGAATGTGACAACATCGGTAGGCTCGTCGTGTAAAATATTTTTCTTCTGTATATATGAGTTACATTTAAAAGGTAAAAATCGTTGTGGAATGAAATCACATTTACTAGTGCAATTAAAAATATGTAAAACAAATGAACACAAATATTTTTAAAATCAAATCAAACCAAATACTTTATTGTCATTAAACTAAATGTGTTTGTGACAAACTACAAAATAACTTCAACATTTCAATTAATATACAGCAATAAATTCAAGTAAACATTTCAAGAGTTTCCTGTCCTAAGTTCTGATGACTTTTTATGAAGAGAGAAAATTATTTACTTGAGATGGTGTTGATGGGTTAAGAATATATCAATTTATCTATGTTTGTAATACAACAAAAATCTGGATAATCTCTAATTATATAATGTAGATATTAAAAAAAACATACACAGTAAACTGATATCATTCGAAGTATATCCCATGAAAACTTGAACGCTTATTTCAAATAGTGTCCTTGTATGATAATATTTTAGATTAGTTAAATATATATTAAATCAATCCAGACCAACTTGACATATTTTCAATTATTAAAAAAGTTGAAGATGTACTTCAATTTCGTGTTTTGAGAAAAAGTCAGTTTTAAAAAGAGTCATGATTTTAAACAGCTTTAATTAAGCGCATTCGAATCTGCAATTGCAGTATCTAAGAAGACTGCTCTCTACATATAAATTGATTGATATCTAGGCCAAGAGATATCAAAGGGTCAGTTGGAGCTATTGTCATCACTTGGCGTCCGTCGTCCGTCCGTCATCCGTCAATTTGCTTTTCACATTTCAATATTCACCTCTTGAACCAATGTGGTAAATTGAATTAAACTTCACATGAAAGATGTATGGAATGTCTTCAACAAAGATTACCCATTTCGTTCCGATCCTACAAAAACATGGCCACCAGTTTAACATTGGACCCTATTGAAAACTCACACCAGTTTCTCCTCCTGAACCACTGAAGCAAATACAACCAATCATTACAGTAACGATGAATGGAAAATCCATTACAATTACAAAACTGCTCATTTCGTTTCGTTCTGACAAAAAAAAACATGGCCGCTAGCACGGAACATAGTTTAGCATAAGACCTTATGGGAAAATAACATTTTCATCTACTCATCTGAAACCACTGAAGCTTTAACCAAACTTTAAACAAACCAAAGGAATGGTGTATGGAAGGTCTATAACAAAGATTGTTCATTTTGTTCCGATCCGACAAAAAATGGCCACCTGCACGGACATAGTTTAACATTGGACCCAATGAGAAAACAACATTTTTATCTTCTCCTCTGAAACCACTAAATCAAATTCAACCAATCTTCACAGGAATGATGTATGATTTATGGAAAGTGTTGTACAAAGATTGCTAATTTCCAACAAAAACATGGCCACCAGCACGGAACATAGTTTTACATTGGACCCTATGGGGAAATCACGTTTTCATCTATTCCACTGAAACCACTTAAGCAAATTCAACAGAACTTTACAGGAATGATGCGTGGAAGGTACTTTACAAAGTTTGCTAATTTAGTTCCGATCCGATAAAAAAACAAGGCAGGAAGCGATAGTTCTACATTGGACCCTATCGAAAAATCGTTCTCATCATCTTCTCTGAAACTATTGAAGGAAATTTAACTTAACTGGGAATAATATGTGGAAGGTCCTTCTCAATGATTACTTATTTTGGTCAAATCTAACATATAACAAACATGACTAACATAATGATATCATCCACAGTATGTTTATTGTTGAGATTGATAACTGATAACTAATAACTAATAACTAACTGTGATCCTATTGTACATAGTACAACTTTTCATGCCATACGACGAGATGCTTGAATCTGTGTCTATCATTTTTATAGGATAAGTTGATGTACTATATCTTTAAGCAGATATATGGAGTTGAAAAACAAGTTTTGATGCTGTGACATTATGTTTATGATATAATAATAATAATGATAAATATGTTTATTCCAATCAAGGGCCCATGCAGGGCAAAGTCATTACAAGTATTACATTATTACATATATAGAAAAACAACAGTCATATATAATAAACAGTATGTATCCAGAGACGTTACTAAATGTCTCTGGTTTATCACAAGTGAATGTTGCCGATTATGTACTAGAGGTGGCACAAAGTCTAGAGATTTCAAGTGAAAAATATAGTATAAAGAATACATAATAAATAAAATAAAAAGAGGATGATAGAGAGGTGACATAGTGAAACAATCCACCTCGTGACTAGTGCAAGAAATCAAGATCAGATGCAAGAGTCACCAAGGGCCGATGCATATAGGAATCTATTATCACTATGTAAAACCAGTCAGTCTCCTTTCACCTTGCATTTGGCGACAAATTCAATTTAACATGGAAATGACAATCTAAAATAAGAGGAATCCACCTCGTGACTATAGTGCAAAAAAACAAGTGCTGTACAAGGCAGTTGATTAGATGCAAGAGTCACCAAGGGCCGGTGCTTCTTGGATAACTCAATATTATGTATGTCATTATCCTAGCACATACACTGTGTGCATATGGTTTGAATCAAATTCGATTAAGATTAAAATGATTAATAAAATAACTTATATCGAAATTAAAGAGATGGAAATACTTTTCCATCAAAACGGTCAGATGCAAAAATATGGGTGCGATTTCTTGAAATTTAAATAAATTTTTCACAATATGGAGTTCTCATATATTTGTGTGAACTTTACTTACTTAGGTTTATGTAAACCAGAAAAAGTGCCACCTCCAGTAGAACATGTCCATTGCTCCAAAAATATATGTTTATGATATATCTTTCAGGTTATAAAAAATATATTTTGACTTTTTAATAATCCACATCTGACTGACATCACTGTCTTGTAAGGACAGTATCTTCACAACATTTTTGGAGTTCTTCTTTAACAACACATAGAGTACAACAAAATATCCAGTTTGCATAAAAACCAAGCAAATTTCGTTATACTATACACGTGTTTCAAGGAGTAACCTCTCATCAGCAGCATTAGATTCAAATAAGATGGAAAGACATAATCCCAAAGTGATCAAAAGTAGTCCAAAAAGAAGTACTCATGACCAAAAATATCGGAATAAGAGGCCACATCCAGTACCAAGGACATCTACCGAATGCCATATACGGAATGAAGCCTCAGTAATCTGTAAAAAAAAACCAAGAGGGAGCTTTTGTAGAACAGACAGAACATGCTGTGTTTTTTCCTGGATTTGGAAATTTTATGTAGTTAAGGAACCCAGTGTAAGCAAGTTAGGTTTTCATCGTAACTTTAAAGCTTAGTTCGAGAACAGAACTGATTTGTGATTTTCTAAATTTCGTCTTTCGAAAATGATGTCAAAGTGCAAGTTGGATTGTCTTGCTAGATTTAAGAGAGCCTTTCGTTGCTAGAACAATAACATATTTATCAATGTAAGGTTGATAAAGCTTCGAGATGATCTACTGATTATATAGAATGCTACAGTTTATAGAACTACTGATTCACAGGCGAAATAAATGTTGTAGAGGTATGCAATTTATTTTTAGGATCATTGAAGAATAGGTAAATGTGTTGGGTAACCCTTTAAAAAAATTTAGTATGTGTTATTAATTGTTTAAAATTTATAGATCAAAATAGACGTGTTTTTCTTGTGTAGTTCCCTTGCAAATTGTTGCATGTAATTATGATTTCTAGCCATTGTAGGTGTTTCCTGTTATCCATTTTTTAACAAGCAAATAACTAGCTTATTCTGTAGCTAGAATAAACTTACCATCATACATAATCATCTTTGCATGTATTCCATACTGTTTATACTTTTCATGATTCAATATTTCACCAAGATAATGCTTAAACCTTTGTACTTCCACGTCTCTCTGTTGCTTAGACATCCCGCTGATAATTTCGCCATGAATTGTTCCCAAAGCACAGAAGGCTCCAGGGTATTGTGCAACGCAGAAATATTCCTGTATAGATAAATCATCAATAGGGTCTGTAAGTCTCGTCATGTGACGCCGAGAATTCACGATAAAATTGAAATTTGAAAACGTTGCCCACCAAAAGATGACGTTTCAGGGTTATGACGTTAGATGTTTTGTTTAGAACGTCATATGATATCGTGCAAAATGCAACTTCCGGGTACAGCAATTGTACCCGGAAGTTCCAAAATTCAACGAGACTTACAAACCCTATACAAACATGGCATTATTATCATTTAACTGTTTATTCCGTGTATTTACCATATTAAGTCAATAATATATAATATATATTTAATTTTGTAATTCCTGTACTTCATGCATAAAACATTGATAAGTACTCTGCCTTGTCCCTACTGGTCTCTACTGGTAGGCACATTGACAAAGTACAAATGGATTAAGAAGTCGCCATGAGACCTTCAGGAACGGTACGAGCAAAGCCAAACGTTACATACATACAGTTTGTAACACATGCAAAAACAAATAAAACAAGATAGTGGCTTTATATAACTCGAGAATGGTAATAGTTATTGAGCATCACGTTTATTTTCTTTTATGAATCTATCAAAAATGAAACAAGATGTGTTTTGTAAAAGACCTATGCCTCCAGGTAGATGTTATTGAAAAACATTTGGCATGATCAGTATTTGTGTGTTTCTGACAAATTAATATGTATTAATAAATTCTGATATCAACTAAATCACAACAAGTGGTTTTCATCAATGGATGCAAACACAAAAGTCATCAAAACCACCCCTATCACTAATCAGAATCAAAGCACTTCATCAGTACTTGTTCTACACAAGGTAGGAATATACAGAAGAAGAAAACATGACTGGATTGCATCAGAAAGTTTTGTCACAACGAATTCTCATGCAAAATATAAAAGTAAGATCACTTACCATTCAAAAGATATATCTAAAAGTCCATCACATGCCAATGTCAAGGTTTCGAGATCAAACATTCTGGTATTTTGTGAAATTGTGAAAGTCTTACCACAAGAAATACACATGCCAAATTTGTAATCTCTACCATTTTACATTCAAAAAATATACCCAAGGTTTTTTTTGTGGGCAAACAGACAGGCCAAAAACTATACACCCACCAAAGCTTCGATTCTCGGGGGTAAAGGACATGAAAATTGATTTTTAAAAATATTTTTCTTAGTTCATTTTGAAAGCAGTACCTTAATAATTTTGTTTCATTTCTGAGGAAGGCAATTTCCTAAAGAAATATTGAAAGAAACGGTGTCAAATATTCCGTTAAAATTTTGTAATAATCTGGCACCTAGAATCAAGTAAACTATTGCTTTATCTCCTAAACAACGTCTTTAATGGAATACTCATGGTCTTTGATCATTATAGTGAGATTATGTTTCAATATAAAGACGTTATCAGAATATAGCACTCTGGATACCGTACTTACACTTTTGATTTGTCCGTTTTTGTCTTTTTCTGTAACTTTACAAACTTTTGGACTGTATGGTCTGTTATTGATAACAATAGGAATCTCCCCAACCTCTGTTACATTTGGATCGTCATCTCCTAGTCTACCTGTACTCCTACCACTATATGGTAATAACATGAATAAGCATACTGGCATATGTCCTGGATTGTCATTAAACCAATCAGATTTTTTAATACCTTGTGCCAGCTCTGAAATTCCAAATATGAAAAATGACATAAAAGTACTTAAAGGTACACCAAACCATTATGAAATCGATGTTGAATAAATGAATGTAATCTGCCACAATTTTTATGCAGTGATCTGAAAGGGACGGGACTTAAATAATTATAGGGAAAATTCCCTTATGAGGTCTAAGCATGCTCGTTTGTTTGTTAAATCTCTAAAGCTAGTTAACTCTTCGGTTTAATTAAACAATATTTCCAGGACTCAGCATAGGGGCAAAATATTCCAGTTTATTGTCTATTGATTGAGAAGCAGATCAACCATTCATTCATCGATTACAATACATTCGTAGTTTTGTCCTTAGCTATATTTGATATTTACTTATTATTCGGATTTCGTTTGGTTTTATGCATTTTAACATTTTTTGAAATTACGGATTTGCTTTGTTTGGGTTCTAGTGCTGCTGATGAGGAATAAATTTCCGAAATGGCCATACAGCTCATTAAAATTATTGCAGCTGGAGTTAACATATGTGTTATGGTCTCATGTCCATTTACTCCATATTCTTTCGTGAAATACAAATGATCATCAAGGCAAAGTTAGCATTTTTGCAAACAGTCATTAAAATTAGTAATAATACAGGTTTGTCAAATCACCCTCTATTGTTAAGTAATTCTCTTTAACAATATTTGCAAAAAAAATTAATTAATTAACAGACCTGGAAGAACAACTTCCAGATAACCAGTAAAATGAGACCATGCCATTCCTGCGGCCAAATTGCCAGTAGGTAAGACTGCGTCCATTGTCACATCATCTAGAATAAGATAGAAATAACTATTTATTGCATGTCCACAAAATTTAAATTATGAATTACATGAACACTGATTTTATACATATACAAATTTTCACTTTTGAATGCAAAGGTATTGCATGTTGAAACATGTTTTGTTGGAACACGTTAAAATTCAAATAGAGTCAACTGTGTCTAGATGATTGATTAAGGATTTATGTGTTAAAATATATCACATGTTGATTCTAGTCTTATCAAAAGATATGTTATCAAAAGATATGTTAAAGCTTTTTTAGATAGGCAAATACATTCCAAAAAACAGCAAATTTGTGAAATATCCATCTTCGTAAGCCAAGGGTTACAATCTACTCCTTTCCTCTTCACCCTTGGCAGATCAAGCTGGATTTCTGAAGCCTAAAATCCATGGATTTGATTGGTTGCAGTTAGACTTGGCTGCATCCAAACAAAATTTATATTTTTAGTATATAAAATGACAATAAAATTTAAAATAGAGTATGTATTGATTTTTCTAATATGGCAAAATTCCAAGGATTTGTAATGTTTCTTTACTTTTGAGGGTTCATTTTCCTTGAATAATTTTTTTTTGGAAAGATATGTTAGTAGGATCAAGAATCCTCCTAGAACAGAATATCTCAGTTTCTACTAATAGAAATAGTTAATTCCAATTTAAACTGGATTAAATCCAAAACAAATCAGAATTCGAATTTGTCGCAGTAGAAATTAGAATTCCAATTTGTACTTTTGATCTTACTGGATTCCAATTTGTACTGTAACATTTGCTTTCTCCGATAAAATAATTATGTTATTTAACCTCTAATGACGTTGATAACTTTCTGTATGCATTTTTCATGAACATTAGTCTCAAGTATAACGTGGCTTGCATATTTGAGAATTGGCAACTTTGGAATATCCTCTTCATGTAATCCATCTTTTAGAAGAATGATTAGACTCAGTTTGTTTGTTTGAAGACTCTTTTCCAAAGCTAGTAATGTTTCCAGTGAAAATGAGAACTTGTCTATACTCTCTTTGGTTAAAATGAGCAACATTTTCTTGCTTGCTTTAACAGCTTGATCTATAGCAGAGTAAGTCCGATATCCTGGCATGATGTGTTCAGCAGGAGAAACATATTTTACTTCATTTGTTTCAAAAATACTAAAGATATATTTGGATATTTCATATTCATCTTCAGTATTATACATGACAAACACATCTGCATCCTTAACTTCTTTTAACCAAGGGTCTTCATCTTCGTCATCGTAATCTTTGCTTTTTGCCATGATTAAGAGCTGTAAATAGAATGTACGTATAACTAAATTTTCAATACTTAATAAAGCTGCAACAAAATTTACAATATCTTGCTTTATTATATTTATATACTTGTAGTTATACCTCTGCTTTTTCAAAAGTGGGCAATATACTGTTCGTTGTGTTCGTCTGTTAGTCCGACCTTGTATCTGCCACTCCTCCTCATGATATACAGGTAGATACAAAGTTCGGAATAACGGACAAACCAATGAATGGAATTTGAAAGAAAAAAAAACGTTCAGAGAATCTTTACTACATTATGCCATAGAGCACCTCCTATTTTTAGATTTGGATTTGATCAAAATTTTGGGTTTCCGATAACCAACCATGGACTTTGCTATACATTATTAATAGTGGGTACTGGTATGGTATCCACAACTCCTCCTAAACCAACGAATTGAATGAATTTGATGAAACGTTCAGAGACATAGTGCACCTCCTATTTTTAATTGTGATCTGACAATTTATGGGGGGAGGAGTTTCCATGGCCATACATAGACTTAGCAATACATTGTCATTAGGGGGTACTAGTATGGTATCCACAACTCCTCCTTAACCAACGAATAGAATTTGATGAAACTTTCAGAGAATCATTTTGCCATGATGCCATAGTGCACCTCCTATTTCAGATTTTGATCTGACCATTTTGGGGTGATTAACCATGACCACACATACACTTCACTATAAGTAAGTAATTAACATTTATTATATAGCAAAATATTTCCTTCAGAAAGCAACCAAACGTAAGCGTGCATAAATTTCCATACTGCACTATTGCAATATGACTTAATTTTCATGACGTCACCTATTTACTGGCTTTGGGGACAATAGCGAGTTAATGGTTTCCCGAGACACAACAATTTCCCGACGCGAAGCAGAGGGACAAAGTTAGTGTCCAGGGAAACCATAAACTTGTTATTGTTCGGATAGCAAGAAAATATGTGTTTTATTGTACCGAAATCAAACATCAAAGGTGTCAATATGAATAGTTTATCGTCTTATTTAATGACCAGTAAATAGTTCATCACCAGTCAATAGTCATTGAAACTATTGACCGGCAAATAGTCTGTTTGTGACAAATGTGAAAAATTTCAAAATTATCAAATAAACAATTTATATAGAAAATACATACTGAGGTATAATAAAAAATACTACTCGGGACAATATTCCCCAATATTCATGCTATTACTATATATATATTAAACAAATTACTAGCCCATGGAGGCATATAACAGTACTTTTAGAGAATCCTTATGCCATTATGCCATAGTACACCTCCTATTTATATTTTGATATCACCCATTTTTGCGTTTCCCATTGCCATACATAAACTTAGCTATGGGTTGTCAGGAGGGGGTTCTGGTATGGTATCAGCAACTCCTCCTTAATCGGTGGAATGGAATATGATGCAACTTTCAAAGAATTTTTATCCCATGATGCCACAGTGCACTTCCTATTTTAGATTTTGATCTGGCAAGTTTTGGATTTACCCTTTACCCATAGCCATACATGGACTTAGCCATGCATTTTCATGTTGGGGGGGGGGTAATGTTATGGTATCCGCAACTCCTTCTTAGCCAATGGCAATGAATATAATCTAATAAAACTTTCAGAGAATCTTTATTACATGATTTCGATGATGCCATGGTGCATTTTGGGGGTTACCAATGGCCATGCATTGTCATGTGGGGGATGACTGGGATGTCATCTACAACTCCTTCAAAATGTGATGTAATTATGGCTACAACTCCTACAAAACCAATGAATGCAATGTGATGTAATTATGGAGAGAGGTCATAGTGCATGTCCTATTTCACATTTTCATCTGACCATATTTGGGGTTTTCCTTACTCATACTTGGACTCTGCAATCCATGTATCTTTGTAGGGGAGTATGGGTATCATTTAGTGAGCTAATTACGCTCGCGGTATTTGTAGTTTTACTTGCGATGGTCTGATTCTGCGTAAAAGCAGAATTTTATGTTTATGTATTTTGCAATATGAAAAGGAGGGTTACCGAGTCAAACAAAAAGACTTTAAAAGTGTATGCATCGTAATATGAAACAAAATCATGATTTTAGCAAAAAATCTGCAAATCAGAAACTTCAATGTGCTGAAGGTGGCCGATTAAGAAGTAGAAAAATCAAAAAGTATCAAGTTAAAATATAATACTACAAATTATGATATAAGAGCAATCCAGACAACAAGAATAGTTAGACACAAATATTACAAATCACTCAACACAAGCAGTGTGAATTATATCAAAACCCTCCTATACCTTCACAATGTAGGTACGTGTGCGCCTGAAATATGCCAGATATCTGATTTAAGTATTTTCTGTATGCTGTTAAACGCTTTTTGTAGGAAAAATACGTCCGGAAAGCTTTGGACAAATCTTCTAATTGTTCAGAGACATTTCATGTCTTACAAGTTTACCCAATGTAAATGACTGATTGGTGTTTTTGAGAGGAAATATATTGTTTAGAAATAAAAATTTCTGCAAAAATCAGTGAACTCAGTAGTCATTCATCAGGAACAGCTCAAATCTGTCTTTATGAGTCCATATTAGTATGTTTAGTCTATTTAGAAGTGGTAAACAACATCTTCACAACAAGAAAACCTACTGCGCTTTATTTTTAATAGTAAGAATATCAATTTCATCATCAAAGTTTATACTGTCTCCTGTTAACAGTTGTGCTGTATGGCTGTTTACTGTTGCAACTGTAAGCTTATTGCAGTTTTACCTGTTCTTGATTTCATAACGGTATAATAGAATCCCAACAATGCTTGATCAAAATTTTGTTGTCACAAGACGTTTAAGGGGTATAAGATAGCTTTTCATGAAAAAAAAACAAACAAACAAAAAAATGTCTTAAAAATGCAATGAAAAGTCATTAAAAGCAAGATCTCATTATGATGATATCTACGCATATTGACAAAAACTGTGTACAATGATATACCCTTTGAATGATAAAATATTTTGAATATTTTGCAATATTTTGCATTTTTAACAAAAATGCAAAAAAATGACCTGTTAATTTTTCACGAGAACGACAAAAAAACGTATCTCAGGTGCACATGTTCCTATAATGTGATCTTAGAGAATGTGAGAAAGACATCCTAAAAAAATTGTCTGTTCACCATTGGAAGTTTGAGGTAAAATTTGAAGCAAGACATTCACCAAATCGCTAAACTTAATATAAACACTAAAAGAGCACTATTCATACAATGTACAAACAATCGTGTTAAAAGTTTCAGAAGTACCAAAAAAAAAAACAACAAAGAAAATATTACTCCGGAATAAATTAGTCGAATTTAATATACATGTAAATACCTCCACTGCTAAACCTGTTTCATGTTGATACAACAAATATTATCCAAAACGATGGGTGAAGTGAAGATTTTGCATATCTTCGATATTGTAAATATTTAATATTAAATTATATATGAAATATTTTCCAAATGATATATTAAATACAAAATATTAAATAGTATATTTATTATTGTTTACCCTTCCTATATATTAACTGAAACTTTACCTGTAAAATTTTTACCTGAGAAATGGCGCAAATGAAATGCAAGCTTGTGGCGCAAAAGAAATCGGTGCATTTTGCGCGAAAATAATATTTCAATTGCACGAGAAAACACATTTCATCTGCGCGACTTTTTTACCTGTAATTTACCTGTAATTTTATTGCGTCAACCAGCAAGTACTGATAGACATTTTTTCAAGGAATGTCAGAAATAAATGAATATCAATACATTTATCTTCTGTTCCCCTGCCCAATGTGGGGAGGTTGAAGCAGGGTTTGGGCAGGATTTACTATTGCGTTCCACTTGACAAAAGTTCCGTTGGAACAAACATTTATTCTGTCAGAATCAAATAATTTAGTCTGTCTCATTTTTATAAACCTGTGCACTTAAAATTAATGAAATTATTAGGAATATTTTTTTTTCAATAAACTCATGCAAAATAGAATAAAAATATTTTGCTATTTTTTTTTTTAACTTATTTTCACTTGAAGATTACAGGTAAAAAACCTCGCGCAGTTGAAAAGTATTTTAATCCCCTAATTCGCGCAGTTGAAATGCAGCCAAAGAAATACCCCCACTTTTGAAAAATTGGCGCAATTGCAATGCGCTCTAGGACATATAGACTCTCTCTTGATAATGCATTTGGAACATCACTTTGTAATGTTTTGTAATATTTTAGTTTAAACAAATTGTTACACTCATCACAGTCGGGTTTTAGACAAGGTCATTCTTGTCAGACTGCACTAACTAAACTTATTGACGAATGGCTAAAATATTTAGATAATGGTGAAGTAGTTGGGGCTATTTTCATCGATTTCAGTAAAGCCTTTGACCTTGTTGATCATGTTATTCTTTTGGAAAAGCTTAACTTGTATCATATTGGGGAACCTACTTTAGATTGGATAAAATCTTATTTATCAAATTGGAAACGAGAAGTCCATTGTGGAAATATAAAATCTGATAAACATACAGTCAGATACGGGGTTCCTCAAGGATCAATATTAGGACTTCTTTTATTTATAATATATATAAATGATTTATCCCTTCATATAAATAAATCGAGTATAGATTTATTTGCAGATGATTCAACATTACATTTCCATGACAAATATGTTGAAAATATAAACAATGAGCTACAAAATAATGTAAATGCTGTCAAATGTTGGTGTGATAAAAACAGCATGGTAGTAAACATACACAAAACTAAGTGTATGAGGATTTGCTCCAAAAGAAAACTTGTTAAATTGCCAGAACTGTGTATAAACATTGACGAAAACCCAGTTGAAAATATAAAATGCCATAAACTTCTTGGTATTGAAATAGATGAAAATTTAGAATGGGAGTATCATGTAAATAAAGTTTGTAAGATTATTTCTTCAAAAATAGCACTTTTAAATAAGTTAAAACAATTCTTACCAGTACACGTAAGACAATTATTTTATAATTCATACATTTTACCATATATTGATTACTGCAGTTAAGTATGGGGGGAAGTACATAAAAAGGAATCGGATAGAATTACAAAACTTCAGAAAAGAGCTGCCAGAATAATACTTGAGTGTGACAAAACAGTGTCATCAAAATTGATGTTTTCTTCCTTAAAATGGTTACCTTTTGTTGAACGAGTCAAATATCAAAAATCTGTATTGATGTATAAAGTAGTAAGTGGTCAAGTTCCAGAATACTTATTTCTACAATCAGTTAATGAAGTTCACAGTTATAATTTAAGATCTGCAGAAAATGATGATTTATTTTTAAATAGACCAAATACAAATTTTTATAAGAAATCTTTTCAATATTCTGCAGTTAAAATATGGAATGACTTGCCATACAATATAAAAAATTCTCATAATATAGCGTTATTTAAGGAGCTTTGTTTCAATCATTTCTTGAAATGTATTACTTGAAATATTGATATATGTCTTGTATGTATGCCATTTTATTTATTATGCTTTTGATTATGAAATTAGTTGATGAATGATTGGAGGGCCTCAATGAAAATTAGATCAAATCTAATTGAGTCACCCTCATTAAATAAAGAATTTACTTACTTACTTACTTACTTACTTACTTACTTACTTACTAATCAAATACTCCTTACTTAAAAAAAAAACATTCCTTGAGTTTTCAGATGATCAGTTTTGGGGGGTTTTGGCCAGCACTGGCATAGTTAGATTGTTGATATCGATATATCAATCGATATATATTACAAAAACAGGAAAACAGCAAACACCTACAATGGCCAGGAACTACAATCACATGCCACAATTTACAAGCAAACTGCACCAGAAAAACAATAATGAAAACAAGAGACAAACATAAATAACGATAGGAACTCGGGATAGCCGGACTTGGTACCGGCACTAGCAAAAGCCAGTGGTAGGGTTAAACCGGTTTATGGGTACCCAAACCTCCTCTTTCTCTATCCCGTTTCCCTATAGTATCATAAACATGCGAATAAAACCCAATACAGGTAGACTACTAACTCAATGACCACTATCTTGGAACAGAAAAAGCATAAGACAAAACGTAATTTTGAAAGAAGGGTCAAAGAGTGCTCGCCGCTAAACTGCCGGCTAGCTCAAGGAATCTAGTCTGCTGGTCAAACACTGTCGCACTACGGAAGAAAAATCAAACTCAAAACTCCCCGAAGGGTTTGGTAAAGAGTCTT
>MJUU01055280.1:43131-85779 GCA_002080025.1 Modiolus philippinarum | reverse complement strand
GGGGGGGGGGGGGGGGGTCCAAAAAGGGGTAGCGAGGGATCGCAATCTTTGATTTGCTGTTTTTCATTTTTCTTTCATTAATACAACATTTTAAAGACCAGGGAGTAAAACGTTTTTCTTTTTGTTTTTTTTTTTCTGTTTTGTTTTGTTTTGTTTTGTTTTTTGCATTTTTACAACATTTTAAAGACGAGGGACAAAAACATGATAAGTTATAAGCTGCTTCCAAGTCACCCATATTTCGATATCTAAAGTTCATATCTCTATAAAACTTCTTAAGTTATCCGTGTTGTTAAATTTGGATTGGACAGCAAGGTTTTCCATTAAAGTCGTCAAGATTCGAACAAATGCATGCAAAACGAACAGGTTGATATCTATGTACCTCGTATGATAGGGTGTGGGGTTTTCTCACCGTTAATTGAAGATCTTATGGTGGCTTTGAGTTGTTATTACTCCCCTTTGGGTTGTTGTCTCTTTGACACATTCCCCGTTTCCCTTCTTTTTTCTATTAGATGATGGTCAGAAAAGGGAAAATTAGTAATTGTGAAATCAGGATCATTGCTTTGTGATAGATTTCAGTTCGTATCAGAGGCTACTCACAATGTTAGACTATTCCTTCGTGTCAATGGAATATTGTAGAGTTAAAACTCGGGTATTAATAAGTAAATAAAATATTTCCAGTAAATAATATATATTTCAAGGAAATTCTGGAACTATTATCAAAAAGTACTTCTCCCAATGCTGTAAAAATCTCTTGTCTTATAACATTTCAATGAGTATTGTCGAGGATTTTGGTCCATAGATAAAACCAATGCGAAGTCAAAGCCTTGACAAATGAAGAATAAATATCAATAGGTCCCACTTTGACATTTATTTCAGGTTGCTATGCAAGTGATAATGAAATTGCGGTTAAAGATGTCAAGATGGTAAATGGAACAAGTTCATTTGCCTGCGCTACATATTGTATGTTTCCGGAGAATAAATTCATTTTTGTTGGGATCACGGTATGTAGACAATTTGTTTTTCATACCAAACTACAGACTTCAATTTTTCATAACCTATTTTGAACAATTTTATACACTGCATATAATAGTATTTCGCTGGTTTAAATTAGAATAGTTTTGTGCTAAAATGTAATACTGTAATATGAGTGTTTCACAGCACACAATGACGGCTGTAAATTGTGTCAATTCTATCGATCCGTCAGGTTTGTAAGTGCCAACATTGACATCAACCATAAACAAATGCGTATGAAAACTTGCAGTATGCCTGAATATTTCAGTCTTTCATATACTATGTTTGTCGTGAAAACTGATAAGAACAATGTGCTATACCCCCGCTTGTTATTTTTATGCGAACATAGACCAAAAACACCAATTTCAGGGGAAACTTGTTTGGATAGGGGTAAGGTTTTCGTTATTTAGAGTCACATATAACACTCCTTGTTTTTCTAAACTATGTTTTCAGACAACTAATGCATTGCTTAGAACAATTAACTGGCATATCTGCAGATATATTCTATAGATTTGATGCATGTTGCGATTTAACAGTGAACTATGGACAAATCTGAAATGTTGAAAATTTCCATTTTTCATCAATTTGGGGAAAAATGTTGAGTTGTAGTCGACCAATGGATGTTAAAATACCAAATCATGATGTAATTCATGCAATGTTGTCATATACAACACACATTTTGCATGTTCTGGTTATTTTTATGCGAACATAGACCAAAAATCATCAATTTCAGGGAAAATTTGTTGGGGTAGGGGTAAGATTTTCGGTATTTATCACATATAACACTCCTTGTTTTTCTAATCAATGTTTAAAGACAATTTATGTATTGCTTAGGACAATTAAATGGCCTTTCTTCAGATATATTCTATACATTTGACATAAATTGCGATTTAACGCTGAAATACGGACAAATCTGAAGTGTTGAAATTCTCATTTTTCATCAATTTTGGGAGAAATATTGAGTTTACGTGAGAAATATTTAGTTTTAGTCGACCAATGGCTGTCGAAATACCACATTTTGATGTAATTCATGCATTATTGTCATATACAACACACGTTTTGCGTGTTCTGGTTATTTTTATGTGAACATTGACAAAATATTGACATTTTCAGGGATAATTTGTTGGGGTAGGGGTAAGATTTTCTGTAATCAGAGTCACATTAAACACTCCTTGTTTTTCTTAGTAATCTTTGAAGACACCAAATGTGTCGTTTGGTACAATTAATTGGCATAGTTGCAGAAATATCCTCCAGATTTGGCATATATTACGATATAGCATTGGACTTTGGACAATTCTAAAATGTTGAAAATTCCCATTTTTCACCAATTTCGGGCAAAATATTGAGTTTAAGTCAACAAATGGCTGTTAAAATAAAAAATCATAAGATAATTTGTGCAACATTATCTTATGCAGCACACATTTTGCGCCTTCTGGTTATTTTTATGCGAAAATAGGCAAAAAATTGACAATTTTAGAGTACAGTTGTTGGGGTAGGGGTAAGTTTTATTGATATATGATGTTAATCATCCTTCCCATGGTTATATCAGCCTGCAGAGTCTTTGTGCAAAAGCCATATCTGGTTGACCCGGATATATCAGGAGCTGGCCTGGATATATCAAGCGATTTTCCTAAAGTTTCAAAGGCAATAACTTTTTTTCAAGGTTTCAAATGAAATAAAATGGCTAAAACTAAACATCTATTACATTTGCTCTTTCCGATTAGGTATTCAAAACAGAATTATGATTACACAATTAGATGAACTAGACGTCAGAAAATTTGTAGAAACTGGGTCGTTGATATATCCTGCAGAGCTTTGACGTTTTCACATTATGATGTCATAAAAGCAAAATTCAAAATCGAAATTATTTAGAGTATTTCGGTCAAAATATTCATCCAGTTACATAAACCTTTGCCAATAAAATGATAAAAAAATATAATACATGTTTATAAGCTTAAAATTGTTGAAAAGGCGAGAATGACATGTATGCCGAAATTCCAGCGCAACTTTGGGAGAATTTGAAACCTCAATTCAATAATTACAAATCTAAAATACAAAATAAAGGATGATAAACAAGTCATCGGGCTTTTCACAGCTGATGTATTGTTAAATATCACCCCGCTCGCCAGAATATGAAGCTTGGGGCTCGTTCGCTACGCTCACTCGGGCCTGTGCTTCATATTCTGGCTCACGGGTTGATATTTTACGATACATAGCTGTAAAGAGCCCGATAACATATACATATATTACCTAAAACGGCCATTAAATGTTACGGTTGTAAAGCTAATATAATAAGCCTTTATTTGATACCTATTTTAAATGATATTTGTTTACAAAAAAAAATGATATTAGACAAAAGAAAGACAAAACTTATTCAAAAACGAAATTATTCTAAGGTCCCTGTATTTGGTATATTTGAAAATAAAATTTTGGTCATTTAATATATGTTAACATTGTCTTAACCTGTTTTATATTGAAGAAAATAGATTGAAAAGCTAAAAACAATTTTCAGAATCGGGATGAGATGCACTTCGGGTTCTCTAGACCACCAAACTTACGCAATTTCAATGAAAATATCAGTTTTTTGTCAATATTTCATAGGGGTAGGGGTACGTTTAATTGCGCTATGGAACATATTGGGCATAAAAATTGTAAAAATTTGGGTTCTTCGTAAAGCTCATACAATAAACAATCATTTGATACCTCCTTTTTATAACTTGAAGGCATTTTGTAAACATTTTGAAGCAACTGAATGAAAAACTTGAACGAAAAACGAAATTTTCCAAAATTCCGGTAGGTGGGTCTAAAATGGGCCAAATTCCACAAGAGCGTGCAGGTTATGCTCGTGTTAACATGTTTTATTTTGAAGAGGGGATGTATGCGGACTTAAAAAAATGGATGGGGTTCGGAAGTGGGGGTGCACGGGGGGTTATACCAGCCCATGGACTACATGGACTTCGGCTCTTGACAACTCTGTTTGGTAATTTTGTTATTACCCACATAAATACTAAAAAGTATTCACTCTCTTTCAGAATTCAACTTGTTATTGTTATCAGAAGTTCAGCATGATACATTTGCATAGATACAAGTGTAGCTTAGACTGTCCTGGAAATAAAGTTGAAAAGTGTGGTTTTGGCAGATATATATCTTTATACGAAAAGGGTAGGTTTTGTTACATCGTATTATATTGCAAATTTAAACCGCTAAACTCAAATATTGGACTTTTTGGTAATGCAAAAAACTGTTCATCCGTATCTATTCAAACGAATATACTCTATAATCCATCATAACTAGAGGATACAAGACCCTGGGTATAAGCCAGCTCACATTTGACAAACTGACGACGAATCTTAACTCTACCCTTTGTTGACTTTCAACAAGATAGCTTTTGAATCAGCTTTATAAGTTCCTTTTTAGGCCACATGATTTCATGTGACATCCAACTTATTTTATATTACGCTTTTGAAAAATTGCGACATAACACCCATCAATTTCCCTTTCTTTTCTTATGAATTAAAGATGCATTAATACACTTCTAATAATTGATGAACATCTGAATATTTTGGAAGAAACCCATACTGAAATTCGCATATTAATATATTATTGGTTATTTGTTCTCTCTCAGTTTTTAACATTTTTCAGTTTGTGGTCTTCCAACGTTAAGATTCTCTTTGCACTGGAGAGACATAAGTTGTCGAAATGCGAATATGCAGAAAATAAATTCACAATGGCTTCGGTGTTTAGTTATTTGTTACCACTGGGTCGATGCCTCTGCTGGTGGACTGTTAGTCCCCGAGGGTATTCACCAGCTCAGGAGTCAGTACTCCGGTACTGACCCGAAAGCCGATTCTATTTGGAACTTTACAATATCTAATTTTTTTGTAAATTTTATTGAAAACTAAGTAGTATCTCCCTCATGCAAAGCTCTGTCCTTAGCTGATTTTGGCTTTACTTTTAGATCTTATTGGTTATTTGTTCTCTGTCAGTTTTTAACATTTTTCAGTTTATGGACTTCCAAACATTTAGATTTTATCTGCACTGGAGAGACATAAGATGTCGAAATGCGCATATGCAGAAAATAAATTCACAGTGGCTTCGGTATTTAGTTATTTATTTTGAAATTATTGAACACATAAATATATTTTAATTGATGTGATCACCAATTTCAGTAGCATTGTTCCATCGACTTCAATATTGCATGTCTGTCCACTTGTGATAAGTACAGCATAGTAGAATATTTTGTCCTTGACCTTTTAATTTCAAGTCGCTATGTTGCCGATGTTCCCAAATTAAAGCTACTACTATGTTTTCGTATTAGATTTGAAAAAAGATATTTTAAAAATAAACCCTTACACTGATATACGAATCGCAATGCGCTTCGGTTAAAGCTTAAATTGTCAACTCAACGGCAATTGTTATTGGAAGATCGTTGACAGTTAAAAGAATTGATCATCCCTGTAGTAATAGAATGTTATAAAAATCAGAGTTCGGACCGAAACTTCAATTTTTTCCACAAGAGACTGATATATATTTAAGAACTTTTTAATGATCGTATGAGACATAATTTTTTGAAGCCTTGATTAATATGACGGTCACAGAGATAACTGTGTCTAATGAGTAAGTCTATATAATTCGTGCTAGCAAAATACACCGATTGCGCATTTGCGGGATCGCTCATTATTTTAGCCAAAACAAGGAGTGATCTGGTACAAAACTGATTCCAAGACGCTGATAGATGAAGATAGTAATTTCTTCATTTCCATTAAAGTTTCGTTTTTTGTGGGTTGGAAATGTTCCTCGTGGATTTCTTTGTTAGTTGAAAACGAGTTTTTAACAATATTTTGAATAACAACGTAAGATTCGTTGGTAGAAAATATCAGTCCCTTGCCCCAACGTTGGATGATGTCATTTTTCCTCCGGTTGACCCCAGATGACCTCGTCTAAATGACGAGTCAAATCCGAATTGGAAAAGATGTGCAACCCATGTGGTAATTTATTCTTTTGCTTCTAATATTTAAATCAATTGGCAGTTATACTCTAATAATTTTTCGGATTCGAGTCCAGGATTGTTTTCATCTTTTTCTAAGTTAAAAAAGCAAAGTATACAAATATAAGACATACGATATGAACTTCCGGACTCAAACACTGTATTTTGAAGAGGAAGACGACGGAAATGGACACCAAGGAAAGGTTTTCCATGTAACAGTCCACAAAATATTATATCTTACACGAGTGCTATTAAACGTAATACGAAGATGGAATAATCCGATGTCTGCACTGTCTACCTATACAGAATAACTTATCGGGCTTAAGGTATATCGACACTTATACACGGCGCATTTAATAAGCACACGAGTCGGATGCAATTTGACTTGATATTTAATCCGCAACATCCTTTTCTCGACCTTTTCACTGTGACGTCATAATAATACGTCATATGCTTTTCAACATGCAGCGAAAAGGCCGTTTTTCCCATTAATGTCTTTAAGGTAGATGGGTAGTCCAAAATTTTTTTCCATAGATTTTCTTTATTTTCTCAGTTTCCTTAAGTTTCCTTATTATATTAGCATTGAAATAAAAAAAATAAAAAAGGGGGGTCACCGTGCTTGATTTTAAAATAACTGATATCAAAATAATCAAATATTTCTAATGAATATATATAGGTATATTGTTGATTTTTTAAAACTATTCCATAGATGTTTTTCTACATTATTCATGTGTTAGCTCTTTGAACATACTTTCAAAAAATATAAAGAAAAATGGGGGTCACCGACTTTGTTTTCCATAAAATTTATAAAATGAGAATTTTCATAGTGATATCTATGTAAAATATTTTTATCAGATTATCTCCCTTTTTTCAAATATCTTGCTCCAACTTATTTAATTATCAAGTTACCATGCCTCGTCTTATTAGATAAAGACATGTAAATTCAACTCCATGTAGGTCCTTTGCATATTGCATTATGAATATAATATTGATTTATTTATTACAAATAAAAATATTTGCATTTTTAAAAAGCAGATGATACCACAACAACATAAGTAACGAATTCAAAATGGCGGAAGACTACCGATCTACCTTAAGTTCGCAAAGTACATATTTTATTTCTCTTTATCAAACGGTGACATAACTTTAAATTTCAACAGATAACTGAAGAGTAACTCTCTTAAGGTAGTTTCTATCTTTGATTTTAGACTTTTGGTCAGGTAGAGGGACTCCTCTGTTCCTCTATTACATGTTCATTACTTGCAATCATATTACCTTTATTTTATTTTTGGAACATATATTAAATAACTATAATATATCCTAAAATTAGAAAATTCTTTCTGAGATTTCTATTAAGCTCAATCAACTTGAGCATAAGTATCAGTAAGCGCATTTCGAAAACTTACGTCTCTTCAGTGCGGATCAAATCAAAACATTTGAAAATCCATATACCTAAATGTGTCTAAAAGCTGATAGAGAACAGCATGCCTTCATGATCCTACTTCTTTTTATGTCCTGTTTGGAGCAACGGCAGTAGAATACCGAGGGAACAAGGGAAGCGAAGACTACAAAAATCGAAATCCGAAGACATGGCAAAAATGGCAACAAAGACAAAACAAGGACGTGAGGCAACTACAAGCACGGAAATAAAAAGACGACATTAAAAACTAAGGCACTCATAGTGTGAACTCCCATGAAAACCGGGAGTGACATCAGGTGCTCCGCAAGGGTAAACATGTCCCGCCCCGCTAACGACACCCGTCACACTATCAGTGAGGCATATATTTTTTTAAAAGATCTGTTTGGTTGCGGATTGGTTAATGCCATTTTCTAACCCTTAGACAAAACCAATTGAAATCCATGGTACATGTTACTTCTCTAACCCTCAAAGAGTACCATGGTAAACTTTTGAAAAGCTTTGGTAAATCTTTATATTATTCAAACAATCACAAGGACAAATCGATAGCACAAACATCACTGAAGAAGACAAAACTAAAATTGTACAGTATGATATACAAGACAACACGAAAAACTAAAGTACTGACAGTGTGAACTCCCATAAAAACCGGTGCTCCGGATGGGTAAGCATGTCCTGCTTAATGATAATGGATAATGAACTAAAATAAATTAATTGGGTATGAAAAATCTCTATTTTTGGTGTGGATTATATACTAGACTAAAAACAATGTGCTGGATAAGAAAAAAAATAGAGTTCTATTTGGGCAATATAGACTATATATGTATTAAACAAATGTAGGGTTGTGAAAAATCTGCGTCATTATTGTTAATATTTATTTAAAAATGTGTGTGGTACGAAAAATGTCTATTTCCATGT
Source organism: Modiolus philippinarum (assembly GCA_002080025.1). Lineage (NCBI taxonomy): Eukaryota > Metazoa > Mollusca > Bivalvia > Mytilida > Modiolidae > Modiolus > Modiolus philippinarum. Next base: position 77,446 of record MJUU01055280.1, on the reverse strand, counting down.
CGACTATTATAAATCTGCAACTAAAAACGGGAAGTCTAAAACTATTTAAGGTGTCTGCAGGGTATTAATTTCCTCCTAAAGAATTTTGTGAAATTTTCTGTGTCGAGGCATAATTGTATTATTGTTCGAAAAATGAAATAAATTTTGCACCGAGCAATTAAGCACAGAAACTGAAATTGAAAATTTAAGGATTTTACATAGAAATGGAAGCGAAAATGACTATTTCAGGGAATAACTTTAAAATCTATGATAGATTTTGTTCATACTTTTCATTTCTTTTGACTTCGTTACATAGGTTAGAGATGTAAAAAATAAAAAAATTATGGGTCACCGTTGAAATAAGAGAGATAAATTGCGAATGATTAGTTTATCTAATTCTACTTCCCAAATGGTGTTAGATGAAATGAATAATCAACATGTTTAGAAACTTGATCTCGGTTGTCAATTGGTCAATCATGTAATCTTTTTTTTTTCTTTTTTTTTTGCATGTTTATGACCAAGATAACCCAATTTATTGATAAGACATTTTTTCTAAAAATATTACACTCAACATCCCTTTCAATAAATGGCGCAATGATACTCATAGCAACGTTGATAGCAACAAAATGGCGGCATATTTGACACCGGAGACTACGGATATCGCTTTACTTGAAATAAATGGACAAAAAAAACAACGGCAGTTGAATACCGAAGGAACAAAGGAGCGAAATTTGCAAAAATCTAAGTCCAAAGACATGACCAAATCGAGAACTCAGAAAACAGTGACGCTAGACACAGAAAACAATGACGCTAGACACAGATACAAAGCCAGGCGCGTAGCTACCCGGAGGCACGGCAGCACGTGCTTCTACGTCATTTTCGCAAAAAAAAATAATAATAAAATGAGATAGAAAAAAACAAAAAGGAAAAACACGGAAAGAGAGAGTGAAGGGGATGCAGAGTATTGTCAAATTGTCAATCTGCTTATTCAATTCCTTTGTCGGTCTAAGACGGTGCTTTTTATTTTTACTTTTATTTATTTATTATTTTTTTTTTTTTTTTGCTATTGAACTATATATGGTTAAATTTTTCATTCACGTGCGAAATGGTGTTCTACTGCTAAAAAATTGTAGATCTATCTAATATTACGTAGAAACAGTTTTCACGCAGAGGGAGATTTTCCAATATTTCGAACTAAAACAAGGTCCTTACGAAAGTAAAATAAAACTAGATTTGCTGATAAAGTCGACGTGTGAAAATGTTGCAAAAAGTTTTCATGAAAGTACGGACCATCTTGAACTTAATGGTGGCTCATTGTTGAAAGCTTCAGATATCAAGATAAAGAACTACAATAAAAGAGATGTTCAATTCGCTGAATCTTACCATGTAATTGCAAGGACATTGTCCCATGTACAAACCCTTAATTTGTTCATTATATTACAATAACAGTATTTTTCGACAAACGGTAAAGTCCAATGTTAAACAACAAAACTACGTAAAATGAACATTCTAATAATTTTTTGAAAGTTTTCCTAAGCAGTGAAGTTCTGTACGGTTGACACAGTAAGTTGGCTATCTCTGAAAAAAACAAAAAAAAACAATCACTTAGAGGTTACCCAGTTTCTTCCATTTGAATCATGTTGTTTATTTGGTTTTTGTGTTACCATATGTCGTACCATCACATCAACATTTTGAGATGGACAATTCTGTTTCGTTTTACATTCTATGGAAACATAAATACAAAAAATTGAAGGATACCCATCTCGTGTGTACATCTACCAAACAAGAAAAACTAGACTCTCAGAGACTTAGCCTGAATCGCTCACCTGACCTGACAAAATGCTTAATAACAGTTTTTTTCGGTATTCTGCGCTGACGGTCAAGTATTTAGTCGAACCGGAACAAAATAGGCAATTTTCATAGAAAACTTCCCCATATCATTACAGTTTAATTTGTGCTTCAATAGTTAGAGCAAGTGATGAATTAGATGTTTTTCCCATCGAGTCCAATGTTGAACTAAGTTACGTGCTGGCGGACATGTTTTTTGTCGGATCGGAATAAAATGGGCGATTATTGCAAAAGACCAACCATACAACATTTCTGTAAAGTTTGGTTGAATTTGCTTTAGTGCTTTCAGAGGAGTTTTCGAAAATAGGAAAAAGTAATGGACAGACGGTCGAAGGACGGACGACGGACGCCAAATCAATAGCTCACACTGAATTTTGAGTCAGATGAGCTAACAAAGAATATTGTTTTCAATAATTATGTTCCTAAAAAAATGACATTGTCGATCGAGTACACTTCAAGATCAAAAAATTGAAAAAAAGAAGTCATTACAAATATCTGGTGAATTCATTGCAATGTTCGTATCCCCTATACTGTCTGGATCCTTCGTGGAGACAGCGCTATGCTCATTGGTCTCCTTTCAGGGTGCCTGTCCCTGACTTAATTAATGAGTTCTCATGCTACCCTAGATCTGTTGCCCTTTTTGTGCTTCCACGTCATTAGGGCCCTAGCTACGCGCCTGAAAGCACAGAATAGAAATCACAACATTCAAAACAAGGGTACTCACAGTGTGAACTCCAGTGAAACTGAAAGTGACACCTGGTGCTCCGGAAGGGTAAGCATGTCCTACTCTGTTAACAGCACCCGTCACACAGTGAGCGAGTCAATCCAGGAAAATATCAAAATCGGTAATCAAATTTGGGAAAACGTGAATCTAGCTGAAAATGTCCACTTTCATTTGGATACTGACACGTCATATCTTTCAATGATGTTATGGTGACGGCCATAGAATTTCTTGAGGGATGAAATTAATAGGTTGAACAAATCCCTGACTAAGCAGCTCTTGGGACAGTGTTTTTGCTCTGTAAGAAATCACTGTACAAACTACACACTCGACAGTAACGAATCAACTGTGAAATGTACACCCCATAGGCTGGAGAGGTAGGTATATTGCTGCTAAGCAAGGGTAAGTCCACAATTGGGAAATTAAAATCAACACGCTTGTCATATAGCTTAGATTTTAGAGGAAAAAAAATAAAAAATAAGAGAAAAAAATCTCTAATATCGTTTTCCGGTTTATTATGATAATTTCTCACATCTCGATAGTTAAATTTTCTCATTTTTAAGTTCTCATTAAACCTCGAACTTTAAAATGTGAAAATTTTACTATCTCGATGTGAGAAATATACGTAATAAACTGGAAACATTGTTAAAGACTATATATCTCTAGTGATATCTATATGACACTGTTTTATCAAATTTCCCCCCTTGAGTATTATCTGCGTTCTGTAAATTAAGCAACCGATTAAAAGCACATGTGTTTTGGTTCACCTTCTTGTGCCGAAAATTTTGTAAAAGGAATAAGGAATACAAATATCAAATAATTTATATTAAATGACGATTTTGTTAAATTTCTTAATGTATGAAACATAAAGGAACAAGTATAAGACAAAAATGGCGGAACATCTTTACCCTCCCATAGCTGAAGTTACTGATTGTGTGCACTTAAAAAGGATACATGCTCCCCCATGTATGATTGCAAACTCAAAAGTTGAGATAAGTAATAAAATTGTCATTAACGACAAGCGTATGGAAATGAGAATGATTGGTATACCTTTACATTCAAAATTGCCGTTTCTGTTTCTGATTCGATGAACTTTAGATTTGTAGTTTTAAAATCTGTTTTGCGTTTTCAATCGGCTAAATCTATAATTTGCACACTGCCTTTATCGATTTTAATTCATATTTTCGATTTTTAAACCAATTGTGTGAAATGCATGCACGAAACTACTGTTCGTGTGAAATCCCTGACATTTCGCACGGAAATAGGAAAAAGAAAGGAAACGAGGAATGTGTCAAAGAGACAACGACCCAAAGAAGTAACCCTAGTTTTCTTTATGTATGATAATCTAGGTGGTCTTCATTTTTGGTGACTCTGTCGTGCCATTTTGGCCATTTGAATTTTGTTCTATTTTATTTATTTGTATCTTATGAAAGTTGGTCGCAACATACGTAATTGACATTGAGCCCGATTAGAAATGCATTCAAAGATTATCCTGTTCCTGAGAAACCGCTTAGCCCATTTAACCCAAATTTTATCCTGACAGTCTTTATTTGGTCCCTGTCATATATCATATGTGATTTTTATGTCCACACATCACAAAAATCGTACATGTAGTTTAAAAAACGAACATCAGTGTTGATGCATTTAAAAAATCTTCCCTGAAACCGCTAGGCCAATTTCAAGTTTTATAATGATAAACCGCAGTCGTCTCTTCAAAGTTTATGATTTTTATAGTTCGTTCAATATGGCTGCCGGTGTAACATGGAAAAGAAAGATTTGTGTATCCATGAAATCGTACATGGTAAACAACAAATTAAAAATCTGAAATAAAAATAAAATGTTAAACAATTGAAAAGGGCCCAAATTGTGTATTCGTATTTCATCCAAGATGGCTGTAACCCGGGAACTTACTAGTTAGCATTGTACCAAATAGGAAATTATTAACAGATCTTCGTAGATCAAGTTTGATTCTAATAGTCCATGGGTGGTCCCCATCAAAGTTTGGGGTGTTTATGTTTGAACATCACGCAAGATGGCCTCAAACGAAGAACATAGTTTACCATTGTATTATAATGGAAATGAATTCAAAGATCATCTCTGTAACAACATATAAACGAAATTGGATCATAGTAGTCCCTAGTTGGTCCGTCTTCAAGTTTTTGATTGTTATGTTCGCATTTCAGTTAAGATTGCTGCTTGAGGGAAATTTAGTTTAACATTAGACTCAATGTATTAAAAAATCTTCTCTGAAAATACTTGAACTTGAACAGTCTTAATCACATTTAATGATAGTAGCCCTTCAAATGCCAACTTCAGATGACAACTCAAAAACAGCAATATCAAATAAGTTGTCCAAGAACGGTGATAATCCAAATGCAGGGGAGACCGAAACCGTTATTAAACTTTCTGAGGTTGTTATTGCGACTCTTAATGTTGAAACATTTGTAAAAACTATTATACCAAGAATTACAACTCTCGTACTTGAGCAAATTGAACCAGATGTTACAGTCATTTCAGGGTTAGCGCGACCAGTCTGGCTAGTAGTCAAGAAAAAATACTTCTACTCTACCGACTATGCTAATGATGATTTATCACTAGTTTTTGTCCTTTATTTAACATCAATAGAAAAGTATTTAGTAACGCTTCATATACCACAAAACTGTCTTGTTTGGTTTACTAATCCAATCAAGCTATTGTGAATGTAATTTGAGTAGAGGGGGCAATCAAACTGTTTAGTCCATACTTTCTTTGTCTAGCAGTGTTTAATTTTTTTCATATAACACAGTTTTAAATGCCAGAAGGCATACTGTATAAAGTAGATTTGCCTTGATTGGGCTATTGACTGTGTGTGTATTACCGTAACATCCCTCTAGGCAATACTGCAAATAAGACTAGCTTTAAGGACTGACCATTTACCTTGAAGGAGGGGGGCTATGGTTTTTTTCTAAAAAAAATATTTTGTACCTGATTTTATGTGAAAAAAATATTTTGGCTGCCAAAATGATGAAAAAAAAATCTTAAGGAGGCTTTCTGCCCAATAAAATAATGTTTATTTTGGAAAAAAATGTTGATACATGTGAAAAAAATAAATAAATTTTCTGTCCAGAAAAAAAAAACCATAACCCCCCCCTCCCCCTTCATGTTAAACGGTCGGTCCCTTACAGTTATATTTCAGAACGTACACATGAATATTCCCTATGTATCACAGAACGTGTATTCCTGACGTGCACAATTCACTCACTAGTGTATAAAAAGGAGGGGTGTGCATAATCATAATGTGCATGTTTCAGGGTTAATGCTGTCTTTTTATAGAGACATTACGACTTTACTCCATATTCTCATATTTTTTCAGTAAATGGGACTGTTTCATAATGCTCAGTTACTTCTCTTGAGTTCCGGACCGGGAGTTCCGGTCCATAATGCTGATGCATTTTTATGTAAAATTAGTTTTTTAACTTTTAATTCAGGAAATGGCTTGCCGATGTGTGAAGCCGTTTAATTGGTTAAAAACCAGTTCTAATATACACAACTGAATGCGATTTTTTACCCCTTCATAAACCGCTTTACTGTTTATAAAGGGGTTGTAATATGAATCCTTTGATCTTACTGATAAAATGGAGGGCAATGCTTCAAAAGGGTATTATTATCTAACAGTCTTTCATGTTATTGCACTATATCAAAATCTCGCTTCACAGAACACATTGAACCGTATGGGAATGGGAAGTGCTAGCAACAGTGCAATGCTTTTATGCAAATAAATGCAAAGTTGAAGCTCCGCGCCTTTCCACGAATTACATGACGAGAACTGACTTCGAAAAAATACAAAGAAAACCAGAAATGGGGGTCAATAGACCACTATTGTAGCAAGTTATTCCGAAAGCAAACGACTGTGCCTTCATACCATTCAATTATTGCGACAGATTAACCCCCTTTCCGGTATATGTACAATAAATCGACGTCAGCGCCATTGCAGTTTATTTATTTCAATATCAAATTCAATTAATGGTAAGTTCAAACTATTCTAGTGTGATTTCTGGATCCACATTCTACTCTGATGAAAACACTAAAAAATACCATTTATCCAACCGATATAGTAGGCATCGGCAAGTATATCCTTTATAAACTGGTGGGAGGGGGTCAAAGAAGTCCCAGAAAAAAGAAGGTCTATCATTTTTTTCAGTTTTTATTTTATGTATGGCTAAATTTTGCAAGAATTCATAAAGATATTATTCCAGAGAAAGGGTGTCCAATCTCCGCACCCCTACGTATCTACCAGTGCGAAAGTTTATTTCTTTAAATTCTTGTTTTTGCAGCCACGGTGGCTACAATTTCCGAAAATATAACAAATAAAATAAAGAGAAATATACGTTTATAATTGAAAAATAAAACACTTATATGAAACGATCCGTCTATCCTTGAAAAAGTGTACATGCTTTCTATCACGTGCTGATTGCATGTTACCTGTCATTCATGTTACAAATAATCAGCACTGTCGGGAAAACCTTTTTCATTGGTCATATTACAAATCATACATAGCACCGCCTTACACATTAAAATATTTATTGCACTCAAAACGCTGTTCGTTTTTCGTGCAATAAATATTTAAATTCTTAAAAGCGGTGCTATATATATTACTAAACATACCCAAACCATGTCATATCAACTTGTTCAAAAATTTTAGATATTCCTTAAATAATTTGGATGTTCCCTCTAGTCATAACATGGTCTTTAATTACATTCACAATAGCTTGATTGGATTAGTAAACCAAACAAGACAGTTTTGTGGTATATGAAGCGTTACTAAATAAGTTTCTATTGATGTAAAATAAAGGACAAAAACTAATGATAAATCATCATTAGCATAGTCGGTAGAGTAGAAGTATTTTTTCTTGTCTACTAGTCAGACTGGTCGCGCTAACTCTAAAACGACTGTAATTGAGTAAAAATACTAAAAGACTTGCAGGTATCATAAATCTAGCGACGGAAAAATTAACACAAAAACTTTTAATTTTAGTAGTTATGGTGAAAAGCACGATCTTCATTGGAGAATGATATAGCAGTACGCTTTTATTTATATCGTTTTGTCTACGATTTTGCAAGTTCATTCTTACCAACTTTCGAATGCAAGTGGAGTTTTCTGCTGTTTTTGAAGATTTGGTACTACAGTAAACGGTAAAACACATAAATTTATTTTGGGAGTATAATTCTAAACCAGAGAACAAACTATATATGACAATGTTTCGTGAAAACCAGTGGCGGATTTAGGGGGGGGGGGCCGGGTGGGCCCGGGCCCCCCCTTAGGTCGGAAAATATTTAAAATTCCTAGGGGTTTTTAAAAAAATTGGGTTCCGGGCCCCCCTTTTGAAAAAAATATTGGTCGGGCCCCCCCCTAAATAGAAAGTCTGGATCCGCCACTGAAAACCCATTTGCTACGGGTTTTTGGACAAATACGATAGGACCTCGCGCTGCATACAAAAGTCAGTAAGTATGAAAAAGAAACAGAACGAGGTTCTTTATGTAGGACTAGAGTAGGCGTTAGTACAATGTATGGTGAAATAACTTGTTACATTCCAGTCTTTTACCGACATTTTCACAATTTTGTTGGAAATTGGGAAAAACTTCCAATGGCAGTTTGTTGATTGTGCCTAAACCTAAATTTTCCGGCCGCTAATCGAACCCAAGGAACTGTATTTTTTTTTCTTGGACATCGCCATTTTCATGCTTTTCATTCATGCCTTAGTAAAGCGAGCCGTGTGTGAGCACATGAAACCACTACAGTCCCAAGTTGACGACCTAAAACTGACAATTAAACGTCAAAGTGATCAAATTTCTAGGCAGGCCGAAACTATTGCATCCCTGACAGAAAAAAATAAGCAAGTCGATGTCGAAAACAGAATAGAGGAACAAGAGCAGTACAGTAGGCGAACGAGTCTCAGGTTTAACAATGTACCTCTACCAGAAAGCTTTGTTGATTTTTCATCTACTCCTGTTGATACGGATAAAGAAAGCTTAAATATATGTCATGACAATCTTAATTAAGATCTGACTTTACATGATATTGGCAGAAGTCACCCCATTGGAGAACCGAAAAACGAAAAAAAATGTCAGTTATAGTCCGATTCCTTAGTTATAGGCAGTGCCAGCAAGTGTATAACCGTAAACGTCTACTCAAAAACAATCCGCATAACATTTTCATCACTGAAAACTTAACCAAAAAAAGATATGGACTCATCCGAAAACTGGCTCAACTAAAAGCAAAAAAAGGAATTCATGCCTTTTGGACACATGATGGAACTATTTTGGTTAAACGATCTGAAACCAGCAGGATTGTACCCGTTCGTGGGGATGCTGATATTGAAAAGTTTCAATAAATTCTTAACTCTTATACAATAATATTCAGTTTCTTTGTTATTTAATAAAGACTCCATTGTTACACCCCGGGTCCTTTGTTTCACTCAGGTGTATATTATTTGGAAACTTTGTGTCAAACAATGGACTCTGAACGCTGGGGCTTGACAGGGACGGTCAGATATCCCGTCACACCCTGTGATCACAGACAATTGTTTGACAGAACGTTTCACAGGAAGTTCGGCGTATTGCCAACAGCATCAAAGATGACGATTTTTTGTGACAAATTACCATGTAAACCACACAATCACTCATGTTTTCCATAACTATTGATTGTGTGTATTCTTAATAAGAATTAAGTCAACATTTTAAAGGGGCGGATAGGGGTGCCATTCTCCCTGCCCCCTGCCCCTCTCTCCTTTCTCCTACCCCTGCAGCTTCTCCCATACCATCTTTCTCCCAGTTTCTCTTTATCCTGTCCGCCTCCTAATTTTAAGTTTATAAAATAAAATCGACCATTTTCGAAATATGAATCAAAATTCTTAAATATTAATTGTTAAAAAAAAATATCTCATAAGTATGAGATATTATTTCATAATTATGAGATATTATCACATAAGTATGATATATTACCATAAGTATGATATAAGTATGATAAATACGAGATGATTATCTCAAAATTATGAGATACTAATTCATAATAATGAGATCTTATCTCGTAACTATGAGATATTATTTCATAATAACGAGGTAGTATCTCATAATTATGAATTAATAAGTCATATTTATGAAATAATTATCTCATTAGATATTACCTCATAATTATGAAATGACATATCTCACAATTATGAAATAGTATCTCATTCATTGATTAATTAATTGATTGACGTTTTACGTCTTATTTGGCTATATTGTATCTCATAATTATGAAATGACATCTCATAATTACGAAATTTGAGACATTGTATCATAATTTTGTTTCTTTATGTGGCATCAATGCGCTTCTGTACAGTGTGATTGTTTCAATTTACCGGTATGATTCGCTAGAAAATTGTTTCGAATATTATTCCATTTACGAGATGCTACAATGAATCGTTTTATAGCTATTAGATGTTACAAGTTGACTCATGTGTTCATTGCATTTATATCATTATAAAGGATACGCGAAGTACATCATAACATGGCACTTTGAACAAGGGTACTTTTAGACACGGATAGATACAAAAAAAATGTGTTCATCATATTTAAGTGTCACATTGCCATAATCTCCCGCCCCACCCCAACCTTATTGGATGTGAAATGCTACTGGTTATGCTAAAATCTGCGACTTCCTGGGAAGCTAACACCATTTTAAAATTTTTTAAAAATGCACCCCTTTTGGCCCGTTATGGCTTGAAAATGGGGAGATATCCATGAAAACACAAGAATTTGAATTGATATTTAAAAAATATTTTCACCTAATGACTCTGTAAGTGTATCATTGAGAATCACATTTATTAATAATTTTTTTTCCAGTCACGGGACAAAAAGATAAAAATTGAATTGCAATCAGACTATTTATAAAACATTGAATTTTTTTAAATTCGACCAATCTTAAGAAATGTGATATTGATCCTGTGAAATCCTTTCAAAATCTTCTATAGATGATTGTGCCATACTTCAAAACTTTTGCAGCCATGTTAAATATTTAAAAAAAAATCCAGGCAAAGTTTTAGTAAGAGAAAAAATTCATATAGTGGAAAATAGCCAATACCTTAAAGTATTATACTATCCACAACAGATATACCGCTACATAGGGTCATCTTTTCAGGGTGCAAATGTATTTGAATGGAGCCATACATTTTAGTCAATATTTTGTCTGAGTTTTGTCCAAACGTTGTTCATTTATTGGAAAGGGCTTGTCTTAATCCAAGTCTGATCCTGCTCCAACCTGACAAATCTCTTACTGCAAGGCATATCAAATCATGATGATATAGCATCCCCCAGATATATCAAATGTTGAAATGATAAATGGGTAGAATATATTTGAAAATCATAAGTTTCAAGTTCTCCCTCCCCTCCCTCATAAGATATTGTAACTATATGACCTGCATTTACACATTTCTTTGCAAAAAGCAAAATGTATTTTTCAAAATGATTAAAGTTTTATACTTACAATATTATTGAAGAAAGACGACCAATTTGGTAAGCTTAATTTCTGCCATATAATTTCGGAATTAAACTATACTGATGTATAAATCACAATCTATATCTTATCTTTGTATTCACTGTATTCACTGTATATCCACACATTATATTTCAATAAATGACAAACAAATCCCTTTTGTTAACCTTTTTATATTTGTCACGCTCATTACTGATGTGTCCTTTGAACTCACTGGTCTTTTCATACGGCTAACTCGATTTGTTTGTATAGTTTTATACATCAATGAACTCGATGTGTACGTGACAAAATTGTCATAAAAAATAGCCTGATCAGTGTGTCCATCGTTTGTTTGAGAATAACTCAGTCATGAAAAGGTATCCAACGGGGTTAATAAAGATTATATATGTTTTGGGAGTTTTATATTTCTTGAGTGTTTTAATATGATAAGAAAAATGCTTTTCCCTTTACCTTGGGTGTAAGTTAGTTATACCCTTCGGTATACGGCATTTCTGGAAAAAGAAACCCCTCCGGCCTCCGGCCGTCGGGGTTTCTTTTCAAGAAACGCCTTTACCTCATGGTATAACTATTACGTATTTTTTTCCATTCTCATTAACAATGCATTGTGTGTGTGTTTTTTTTTCTTTGTTTGTTTTATAATTATTCCGATCATGTCCAATTTTATATTATAAAGTATGTCCCACATTTCAAATTATTTCCAAACTTTGTTTTCTCTGTGTATCCTATCTGAAAACTATTTACTATGACCCAATTGTAGTATTGCAATCAGTTTGTAGTAAACTTCGGCGCAAGCGTATTTGGTGTGAACCAATTATCTCTAGACCAATCCCGTTAAACATAGTCTAGTCGAAAGTGAGATCAAGGTCAGTTATTGGTGAGTTATTTTTATGTTAATCAGCTGGCCATGTTAAGTTGTTTATATATATATTTTTTAATTTTATTTCTTATTTGTAAAAGTATGCAATGATATTCATTTTGATAAATACGAATCTTTTGTAAATTTAGAAGTGGATACATTTGATATTAGACTTACTTTTTCTGTTTTTCTTTTATAAAGTATAGTCGTAGTATACTAACCATGGATCCTTGGTGAGATCACAACTAGTCACTATAGTAAGATTGCTCTGTGTTAATGTCAGAACTTCTGGACAGCTTGAATAAATTGTGCCATATGTTGCTGCTGTTTAGATTTTCTCACATTGCTCAAAGCATTCTTTATTTCGTTAATAATTGTGGTATGATCTATATAAAAAAAAAATGGACATCGCTAAATCTGCCTTTTTGCGTATATTGTATTATTGGTACTATAATCAAACATTTCATCTAACCACAGATACCCAGTGTGTTATGTTCATAAATAGTCCGATTTCATATATTATGATGCCATTATTGTCTTCTGTGTATACTTGTATTTATCTCGCGATTATGAATTTGTTAAGAACCATACTAAGTCAATAAAGTAATAAACTAAAAATGACGGGATAAAGATGCTTGAATTTTTTATCAACAACATTTTCGGAAGTTACATTTTAAACAAAGATATATGACGTTTCAAACAAAAAATTGAACGTCACAATCCTCTGACGTCATGTTTAGGCGGGAAACGTTTTTGAATTGCCTGTTTATCGTTGATTCTCGTGGGTCACATGACGAGACTTACAGACCCTATTTGTGCACTTATATTGATACATAATTGTAATTATTTACTAACAAATTTTGTTTTTTGTATTGCGTTTGTATATGATGAAAGGTTCTCTTCTATCTAAACTTATGCACATTCAAGTAAATTATTCGTCCTCTGTCCCTTTGCCCTAATTATTTCTTTGCCTCAAGTTTTTTTGTGAAATTTTTATTCATTCAACCGTAAGAGTGATCTGAGCAGATTTTTACATTTAAAAACCAGTTCTGTACTTAATCAGCTGACAAATGTTATTTTTAGTTCTTGTTTGTGTTTTCTATTTATACTTTTTTTGTGATTTTAAATTTCCAAAAACCTGTTATGTGAGTCTTAGCCCGGTCAGCGATTTGTACTATTCAAAAGCCACCCTGTTCTGTAGTTTTTCTATTAACATGTCAAAGGACGTCGTTTCACGTCCTTTTCATTTAGACCATGGGTAATTTGTTGGAATCGTACAGGGCTGCTGTTTGATTATTTTATATTAAAACCCATCCTGTTCTGAAGAAATTTCATTTTTGTTCTTCGTTTAATTTTTCTTTGTACCTTTCAACTTTATTATACGGTATTGGTACTCAATTTGATTGTATTATTTGTGGACACCAATCGCGCTTAATAAATTTATACTTCAGTTTTTTAATCATATATTTTGTCCTATTACTAAGTGGAAATGTTGAAACAAATCCCGGCCCTGGGGAACCCAGCACACATTTGGAAAAAATGTATCGGTATCTACCACCATAATATTCGTAGTCTGAGAAATGAGATAAATGACGTTGTACATATTGTGCAAGATTTCGATGTTGTTTTCTTTACCGAAACCCATTTGGACGCTAGTTTTGCTAATGACGATATTTTGATCCCGGGTTATGACCCACCGGAATTCATTTGGGAAAGGTATTGCGGCGTACTTTCGGACATACCTTAAATATAAGAGACGCCCAGATTTAGAATTGGAAAATAGGGAATCGATGTGGTTTGAATTGGAAAACTGTACTACCTAATTTTACTTATAGATCACAACGGGAATCCGATAGAAATTTTTGGAAGTTATATGACCTTATGATACGGAACGCTCTCGATATCAACTTAAATATGGTTCTCCTTGGAAATCTAAACATAAACTTTTTGGCAAACTTGCCAACGAGTGTTTTTGATATTATTAATATCAATGGTTTGTCTAACCTTATTGTTAGTCCCACAAATTTTTTTCGGCAATTCCGAAACGTTACTTGATCCAATTTTAGTAACTGACGGTGTTCCTATAGTCGACAGTGACACTTTTCATATAGACAGATCAATAAGTGATCACGATGGAACCTACGTTATTTTATACTCAGGTTATGAAAACAAAAAAACGTATACACGTAACATCTTGAACTTTAAACGAGCGAATTATGATCTTATGAGAGAAAAAGTTAGGGAGACTAACTGGTATGAACTTATTTATATAGAACCAGATATAGATATTGCATGTGAAAATTTTGTTCGAAAATTTCTACTTTTTTTTACTTAAACATTAACGAAAATTTGCATGATCTTAAATCGGCAAATAGCAAACTTTATTGGAAAACTATAAAAATGCTACTAAAAGGCAACGGCTGTACTAACAGTATACCACCATTACGCAACCCGAATAATAATATGAATCTTGTTTTTAATAATTTTGACAAATGTAATGTACTGAATGATTTCTTTTGTTCAGTAACGGAACTGAAAAATAGTGATAAAGACCTACCAGAGTTCGACGAGAGGGGAGAGAAACATTAAATAATATTGTAGTATTTGAACAGGACGTGATCGATACGTTAAATCCAAACAAGGCTGTTGGAAACGACTTGATAAATAATAGAATGTTAAGGGAGGTAAAGTTTGAAATAGCTCAACCCCTTACAATGTTGTTTAACAAGTCCATTAGGTTAGGTATTTTTCCATCCAGTTAGAAAATATCCAACGTTGTGCCTTTGTATAAAAAGGGTGATAGGTCCTTAGTTTCAAACTATCGACCCGTTACTTTATTAAGCTTTGCTAGCAAAGTGTTGGAGAAAATTATATATCGACATGCTTTTAACCACCTTTCGTCGAACTCTCTTCTTTATAAGTTTCTGTCTGGATTTCTACCGGAATATTTTACCAGTCATCAGCTGATTGAATTATATCATGAAATATTGTTGGCCTTAAATAACAGTCAACTGACAACTATTACATTTTGCGATATTAGTCGTGCTTTCGATAGGGTTTGGATTCGGGGTCTGATCTGGAAATTAAAAAATTACGGCATTAATGGAAATTTGCTTTCCTGGTTTGACAGTTATTCATCACTTAGACAACAAAAAGTCGTTCTTAAAGATGATGTTTCAAATTTTGGTATGCTCAATGCTGGGGTTCCCCTGGGGTGTGTGCTGGGACCATTGCTATTTTTGGTCTATGTTAATGACATAGCTGACGATCTCATAGGCTTATGTAGACTATTTGCAGATGACACGTCAGTCGGTCATTGTGCCCCTGATAGTGTAACTTTAAACACTTTTGTTAATCACGACTTCAGTGAACTTTCAAAATGGGCTGAAACATGGCTGGTTAAAATGAACCCTGATAAAACTTATATAATGGTGTTTAGTCTTAGAGACAAAAATACTGATTTTTCGTTTACTTTTAATGGCACATTCATTGATCCAGTTGCTGTTCATCGACATTTAGGTGTTATATTTAGTTCGGATTGTAAATGGACGTCTCATATAAATTCCATTATTGAAAAGGCGTCCAAACAGTTGAACGTTCTACGAAAATTAAAATTTCAACTTAACAGGACTTTTCTAGAACGAATATATTTAACATTTATTCGTCCAATTCTTGTGTATTCATGCGAAGCTTGGGACAACTGTGGTAAAGTTAACTCTGATCGATTAGAGAAAATAAATCTTGAAGCTTCAAGGATCGTTACAGGGTTAACTTCTTATTCAAGTAAAGACTCTTTATATCAAGAAACAGGCTAGGAAACACTTGCAGCTAGACGCTAAACTTGTTTTATTTTATAAAATTACAAACGGTCAGTGTCCGGAATATTTAAATGATTTAATGCCGCCTCTTGTTTCAGACACAACACCATACAACTTGATGAATAGTCAAAATGTTACTGTACCTCTGTGCCGTCTAAATATTTATCAGAGTTCATTTTTTCCATCCTCACTAAAACTTTGGAATGATCTTGATACACAGTTGCGTAGTGCAACTTCTGTCAATATCTTCAAAAGAAAACTTAAAATAAAATACTTACATTATTCTAAACCCCCTTGTTATTTTTACACTGGGAATCGAGTCCTTAATATTATTCACGCTCGACTTAGAAACCATTGTAGTTCTCTTAATTATGACTTGTTCCGCTGCAATTTATCTGAGAATGCTTCTTGTGCATGTGGTGCAGCCACTGAGTCAGTTGAACATTTTTTTATTAATTGCTCCAAATTCCGTGTTCAACGAAACAAACTAACTACTAGTATTTCATCAATGAATATTCCATTTAATTTGACCGTCTTACTTTATGAGTTGGAAGAACAAGATCAGGATACCAACCAACTAATTTTTAGTCACGTTCAAACATATATTAAAGAAACAGGACGGTTTACAAACTAACTTTATTTTCAATCAGTCGAACGACCGGGCTAACACTTAATACCTTTTATTTACCTTTTCTCAGCGTAATTATCATCTCTGTTGCTATCCATTTTGTAAACGTATATTAGAAATAATTGTATATATTATGTCTATGTATGTATATTATGTAATTATTGAAAGGGCAATTCTAAATGGTATAATTTGTGCCCAATCCAATTTTCATGTTAAGACAATAAAATAAGTTTCAATCAATCAATCAAATGCTTCTTTTTTTTTACTTCGTTCCTAATCAAAGATGATCGCCAGCAGGTAAAACTTTATGGTAATTGAATTCATAGAGATCTTTTCTAAAACATGAATAAATTTAACCAAGTATAGTCCAAATAGTCGTAGGATCGTCCTTTTAATAAATTGGGTATTTTAAGTTCATATATCATCAAAGATTGCCGCCATGGAGAACTTAATTGAAAATATGACCCAATGGGACATACATGCAAAGATATTCTCCTCTTAAGGGGGTAGACCTGGGGAAGCCTAAAATTTTCCACTCGTTTAATTTTCTTAATATTTTCAGTATTAAAATTACACATATTCATGTCGACTTTCAGCAAATTTCAACAATTTTTACCGTCCTGTTTTATGTCTAGTGGTCATCAAAGATACCCTGTTTCCTCATATAATTTGGTCCGTAAAGGACTTGACTGTGGTGTATAAAATTGGCTCTAATTAAATTTGTATTTGATTTAAAATTATTTCAAATGCAAAATTCTGTAGTTTAGACATGAGTGAAAGTAAGCATGAATAATGATAGTAAATTTAACTAGTCTGAACTGAATTACATGGGTGTTCTGAATAGTATAGACTGAATTTTTTCTCTATTTTGATCACTTTTTAACACTTCGTGTAAAAAATTCTGTCGTTTAATTTTCACCAAAAACTGGGAATAGAAAGAAAACTAGTATGTGTAAGATATATTAAAATTTTAGAAAATTCTACCGTCCATTTTTTCCTTAATTTAGAATGAAGTGGGTGAAAATCCATAAAATTGGTGAATCTGTGCTATAAATTACCTCCCTTGGAAGAAATCTGACTTTTACGTATTTTCATTATCTTTGGACAGATTTCAAACATGTAGAGTAAAATGCACTGATTATAAATAACTGGATGTTGGGTATTTGTTTTCATGACAAAATTAATATTTATTTGCTGTGTAGCAAACATTTTACAATTTTAAAATTTTGATAATACCTATTGTAATGATTCTATTTGTTTGTGTAAGTAATAAAAAAGTGAAAAAAAACAGAGTTATCTCCTCCTATCCCAGGACTACCCCCCTTAAACTATATGACCAATCAGAACAAAACTTTGTCTCAATACTAGTCCATGGGGGTTCCATTCAAAAAGTTGTGCTGATCATGTTCACACTACATGACAAGTGACAATTGTCATCAAATATCATTAAAGAAAGGACTATGTATTCCGTTGTATTATCAAAATGTAATATTCCAGATAGCGATACGTGTCAAAAGAGCTTTTTGCTTTTTAATTGGTTATTCATATTTTCCTTTTTAACTTTTTATATGTGTATTTACAATTATATTAAATACTCCCTCACCTGTCTCTCATTACAGTTAATGAATTGAAAGCAAACGATAAGCAGTACAACAGTAATTTTCGACAAGTGATTCAGTTCTCCAGTAATGGCGTCCGATTTCATGACTTTAGAAAAGAAGAATATAAATATTTTTTCTGCTCACAATTTAAAGGTATCTATATCTTTTTTGTGAAATTCAATCTTTAATTATTGTACATATTATTTCTTTGAGGACCATATTTGTATATAATGAAGTTACTGTGAATTAAGTTTCTTCATATGCTGAATCAAATCAGTCGTAAGAGAATCAGATGAATCAATAGCAAACATTCATTATAAGTCATGCTCGGTAAAATAATATACGATACTTAGATACTGCATAACATTCACGGACAACAAATTGCATGTATAAAATACAAAAATACACCACAACTGTTGTAGAAGAGGTATGACGTAACACAACCAAGGAACATCGATAGATAAAACATAAATCATTGACCGTTAAACAACATTTTATTCTATTTTGTTTGCATGCTATCGTTAACATGTTAACATATAACGATGACTCATCTATGTAATATTTAAAAAATACTTCGTGGTTTTCTAAATACTACTGTCTTGTGGTTGCTTAAATTCGTGTTTTCCAATTCAATGCATTAAAACTTTAGAATGTATAATGAATAGCAAAAATACCGAAGTTACAGTTAATAGACCATATCCGAGTTCTGGTATTTAGATTCACCAGTTGTTGTTTGTCCGCCCTACGTCACAAACGTGTCCGCCCCATGTGACCAACATCATGACGTTTTAGGCTCTATGACGTGACGTTTTCTATACTGTGACCTATTGAAAAGAAGTCTGGTAAATCCTAATACCATAGGTCGGATATGGTCTATTTAGTATCTACATATCGCTATTTCGACAACTTGTGTTTCTTCACTCCAGATAAAATCAAAATATTTGGTAATCCGACATCCGAAATATATGTAAAAACTTATTGGGAATAAATTAACGATAAAATCTAAATAGAAAAGCCAAAAACAACTAAGGACAGAGCTATGCAAGAGGGAAATACCCTTCAAATTTAAACCAATATTCTTAGACTTTGTACAGACTTTGTCTCATGTGCATTTACTCAATATCCTTTCATTCACCATTATATTTGGATATTGCAAATTTCCCGAAATCTGTCTATTGGATTTGTGAATACTCTTGGTGACTAATAGTCAATCAGTGCAGGTATCGGTCCAATGGTTATAAATTACAAAAATACCATTTCCCAATATGGCCGTTTTGACAACTTATATCTCCAGTGCAGATAAAATCAATTTCTTTGGAAATCAATTATATGAAATATGTCTAAAAGCTAATAGAGAACAAATTACCAATGAGATCTAGATAGAAAACCCAAAATCAGCAAAAGACAAAGCTATACTAGAGAAGGATACTCCTTGGTTTAAACAATTTCTATTAAATTAAGATATAGGAAGTTTCCAAATAAAATCGGTTTTCCGGCCAGGACCGAAGTCTGGTAAGTCTGTCGGTGAATATCCTTAGAACCAACAGTCCAACAGCTGAATCAAGGTAACAGTAATAATTAGTAACGAGATACGTATTTTTGGGGAACTTTCATTTTGTAATGTTAGCAAATCACAAAATCCACAAAAATAGGATTCAAATGCAACATAGCGTTTTTACAGTGTAAGTCTGAAAAAAAACGAATGGGTTCTAAGCAATCAGCTTGCCATGCAATTTTACCATTCACAGTTTAAGTAACATAAAAAACTGCATTTCGCTGTGATAGTCAGGGGATATTATCAAAGAAATTATTAAAAGGGTGAGATACATGTATAATATTTAATATAAATTCAAAAGTAGAGTTACTTAGTAAGTGTTCTTGCCTTGTTATAAGAGTGGAAGAACATTAGCACTGTTTTGCTCTTTTAAAGACCTCATTTATCTGTCCTGTCATACCTTTTTGCAACTAAGATCTGTTTTTTTCATATATATAAAGGCAGCGACATAAGAGTTTTGAGAGTATATTGTTGTCTAGATAAGTCAGCATGTAAAAGTACAACTTATGAGGTCAACACAGTAACAAATCCATCAACAGCTGTGTATACCAGAACTTCTCCTTCACCCACGTTATATTCTAGATCTTATCCTTCACCAACGGTATATATTACTACTACAAGCACTGTGCCTGTTGTTACGACTCCGCCTGAAAATGGAATTTCACTTGGTAGGTAGTTCACATATCTGATTTGCAAGTAATGTATAATTATGGAATTTCACTTGGTAGGTAGTTCACATATCTGATTTGCAAATAATGTATAATTATTGTTTTGTTGTCATTATCAGAGTAGTTTATTAGACAAACTCAAAATAATCTAATTGAACATTGTAGGGCACTTGCTCACATTTTTTTAATAATTGTATTGTAGGTAGTATTGCTTATTTCTTGGATTAACAAATTTAGGGATATGGAATAAATATTAACGGGACAAAATCCCTAAAAATACACGGTAAGATTAAGCAAAAGGAACAACACTTTCATTGTTGTCTTCATCTTGAAGTCACCATGAGGCCTTCAACAACACGGAAACACTCCTACCTCATAGTAAGTTCAAGACAGCACATACCGAAATGCACATAGAATTTTTAGATGTCTTTTATTTTAATATCTTTTTTAATTTAATTTATTTTGATACACTTTATTTAAGTTTCGAAATTTTTGTCCTATCGAACATGAAACCGGGTGAAATAAACTGTCTAAAATAGATATCACATTTAAGGTAGTAGACCTAGGTTATGGGAGATAACTCTTGAAACCGGTTAGGTGTTTGAAATAGCCAGCTTCATTGATGCTTTTTAAGCTTTGATGCGAACAAGAATGAAAATCATCTATGTTACTTAGAAGCTTAGAATATTTTTATGAAAATAACCTAAACAAGCATACAAGTGACTTTTAAGAGTTATGTCCCTTAACCTAGGTCAACCACCTTAATATACAGGTTATTAATGATCAAATAACGAAATAACAGATGTTATCATAATCATTTGGAGAGATAAACTGAAGATATAACTAAACTGATAGGGAACAACATTATTGCTTTTACATATACCACTGGCTTTTGCTAGTGTCGGCACCAAGTGAGGCTATCCCGAGTTCCTATCGTTATTTATGTTTGTCTTTTGTTTTCATTATTTTTTTCTAGTGCAGTTCGCTTGTAAATTGTGGCATGTGATTGTAGTTCCCAGCCATTGTAGGCGTTTACTGTTATCCTGTTTGTAGCAAATAACCAAAAAAAGCAAAATGAAAAGCAAAAATCATATTTAGACAGAGCTTTGTTCGAAAGATATATATAAATTTAAAATAAATTACAAAAAATATTAAATATTACTATATATGTATTCAAAATAAAATGTGTTTTCGTGTTAGCAGAGAGTTGGTAATGAATAAATATATAACATGTATAACTAGGTTACTGTACATTTTTTATTTTGAAGACAATTTATATTTCTTCGGTGTTGTGAATACAGTTCTCGAAGGAGACGTCCATAATTTATGTGGTACATAACACAAAAAAAAATGAAAAGCCGAAAAGAATAGTAAATCTGAGGTCAGGTGAGCTATAGTTTCGTCCTCAAGTATAGTATCTGCCTGTCAAGGTAAACATATGACGTCAGATTTACAATGAAATACTAGTATATAGCATTTTTACCTGTTTTATACTAAATAATAATAAAGGTCAATATCACATCAAGATTAATACCAACTTACAGCATTTGGTCTGAATTCCGTTTATCATGCGTGATGAACGTAGAGATGCATGAGTAAATGATCTACTGAAAAGGCTGTATAAACGGTGAGGATTTCACACCATGTAGCAAGCTCTCAATTGTTTCAAAAACTAGAAGGGTGAATGAATCAATGGCAACAAATGTCCTTATTATTGTTTCAACATCACTCGGCTCTATATTTACTGTAAACATTCAAGCTGTCCATTGTGTTAACTTAGAAAGAACTGGAAAATACTAACAATGTGAAGATTTCCTTAATGCAACTCAAAACAAACAAATGCTATTTTATATTCTTCAAGAACTATTGCTTTTGTTTTCTAGTTACAATTAACGAATATAACAAAGAGGATAACAGGAAACATCTACAGTGCCTGAAAATTACAGTCACATGATTTCAATGAAAAATCCTAGATATTTCACTTAAATTTTATCAGGCAGATTCACGCAAAACTGCAGTGACTATCAAAGCATGAAAGATATGGTGCAAGATGATTCTAAAAATTTAGCTGGTTCGTGTACTTTGCTTAGCATGCATTTAATTCGTTTATAATTGTGTCGAAAGAACATTTTTCAAGAATTTATATAAATTTGCTTCCTGCTGGCTAAAATTTTCGTGAAATATCTACGGTGAAAACCCAGGGAAAAGCTCACCTCGAAACAAAATAGATTTTTCTAAGAGAAATAGACTCCGTTTATTAAAAACATTTTTGTTGCGAGAATTATCTTAAGGGTAGAAGGAGGATTTCTAGTTGCCATTGGTTCGATATTTATACTGATTTGTTAAATACTGGCATTGTGAAGTTTTTCTTAATTCAACTAAGAAACACAATGCTATTTTATATTCTGCAAGTACTATTGGTTTCGTTTTCTAATTTTCTAATTACAATTAAAACATATTTGTTGTAGGACTTATCTTAGGGTTAACAGGAGGAGTTCTAGTTGCCATTGGTTCGATATTTATACTGATTTGTTATAAAATCAGGTAAAATATTCATTTGCATATTTTTTCTGTTATGTAAAATTCTGTTTAATTTTCGTCTGTTATAAAATAGTGTAATCGCAACAACGCCATAATATTTTATTACTTAAGTATTTAAGAACCGAAATCAAAACGAACAATCCAAGGACAATCATGACAATGACAACATCAGAAACAACAAAGAAACAGAGACACAGCATGATTACGGCACAAAACAGGAAAATGAGAACACATACACAAAGATGAAGAGTGCGGATCCAATGAAAAACCATGGGTGAGATCCGGTGTACTGGTTGAGTAAGCATCTCCTGTTTCTTATTAGACACCCTCCGTGTTGAACATGTCAAAACCGGTAGTAAAGTCAAATCCGGTAGAGGAAACAACAATTAAGCTTAAAAGGTTAAGATATGATGTCATTTCTAGTTCCAATTGAATCCAAAAACAAACAAAAACCGTAAGTCTAGAATATATGACGATTTATGGATAAAATACAAACAGACACAGTATGCAAATGACGAAGACAAAACAAACGAATACAAACGCCACACAAAATAAAGAACTGACAGTGCGAACCCCTCAAAAACATTAATGTCGTCAGGTGCTCCGAAAGGGTGAATATCACCTGCTTAACTAGTCATACCCGTCACAAAGCTCTTTCTTTAAATATATGACGTTGAAATATCTTGGTTAATATTATTTTCTGCCCTCACACAAAACAAATCAAAATCCATGTAACGCACGTGCTACTTTTCTACCCTTCAAACAGAACCAAGGTAAAAGTTCGAAACAACATCTGTTGAACTTTTCAGTATTTAGCCAATTACAAAGTTAATCTGTAGCACAAACATAATCGACGAAGACGAAACTGAAATATGACAATTAATTGTGCTATTTTATATAAGACAATTAATAAATTTCTAACATTATTCTTTTAGGAATTCAAAATTAAAAAAAGAATAGAAAAAAGGAGCAAAGACTCCTTCTTTCAAATATTTTGAAATTAGGCTTTTTATTGATAATCTTGTAGAATTATATCTCTGCCTTGTTATTATAGAAAATTGTTCGATCATTTTATTCATGTTATTTTTATCAACAAAATCATATTCTTAAAAAAAAAGATAGTTAGCAAACAAAAACTAAACCTCAAATACAAATGATCTCCTATAACATGAATATTAATATGCTTAATCAGTGAAGACATAAAAACAATAACATAGTTTTGTGTTTTAGAGCAAACATTTACAAAATATAAACGTTATATTACCTAACAATAGGAAATAAAAATTACCTTAAACGTTGCACACTGACCAAAGCTTTTGATACACAGAAAACAATGACCAAATGCTCAAATGTACTTTGTTTCAACGGCAGATTTTAACTTTATGAATATGCCACTGTCAAAAAGCCCTGCCATGCATGCATTGTTAAAGAATCTAGAGATCGTTTTGTAGAGAATCAATTGATAAAATAAGCAAATACTCGTTGTTTGCTATTACTCAAATTTAGACGTAAAATGCTGTACAGCCTTTGAATGTAAATTTTAAGACCGATTTAACAATATATTTTCCTTGGTATGATTTATTTCGTTGTTGTTTTGTACATGTTTTGTTTTTGTCATTTTCACTCATCTAAGAATCATATTTTATGGTTTTTATTTAATGTTTGTTCAACCATTTTAGCAATATTTTATTTGATATCATGGCAACATTTTGGTGAACTTTTGCATTACCGAGATTTTATTACGTTTCTTTGTTATATTGTTGATTTTTAATCTTTTTTCAGACACAAGAGATCTCAAAAAAGTAAAAATGAAAACACAGTGACTGTCAGAAAAAGTATCATTGCTACCGAAGGGAACTACGATAACCCATGGGGAATGCATGAACAGAGAACTGGTGATGATGTATACGATCATGCCAGTCATTTATTGGTGCGGACTAATCAAGAAGATACTGGGAATATATATGACCATACTGCTAATGTAGAAGGAGTTTATGGTACAAGAGTCCAACAGTCAAGTGGGGAAAACAATTAAGGCGAAAATTTGTATTCGCACGCTTGTAACAATAGCAGCGGTGAATATGACACTTGTAGCAACGTTCAACTTTCTAGGGCTACATGAAATTTAATTTGAAAAGTTAGTTATGGGAGTCGTGAAATAAATGAGACATGCTATATTAGTTTCAAATAAGCACTTGATCTAGTATGAAGGCTTACATAGACAGATGCTATTCATATATCACAAGGAGCAGAAATAATTCATGATTTTCTCATTTCATGATACTAAGTTGGAGATACAAGGATGTTGCATAATGTTATGGTGCTTTTTTCGTCGTCGTTGTTGACGGCGTCGTTGTCGTCGTCGTCTGTAAACACTATAACTTTAGTTCAAGTTGATCAATCCTTTTGAAATTTACGCACAATGTTCCTTGGCAACAAAATAAAGGCAGGGATCGGTTTGGGTATTTGGTCAAACCAATTTTTAAAAGCAAAAGAACAAAAATAGACAAAGAGGGTGTTTTTATATATTTGGCTATATAGATGATGGAGTTTCTTTCATTGTGCTCCTGGGGGATCTGTTGTATGTCAACAAATTCAGCGTCGCATGTACCGTGCATAAGATAAATTGGGTTCAAAAGGGGCGACTTTTTTAAATTCTTACTGAAAAAAAAATGCAAATTTTTGCAATGGATACCTTATGAAAAATTACAATGGTGCTAAACCATAAGATTTTTTATAACTCGTTTCCTTTCGAGATATAAGATGCCATACGGGACGAAAATTGCAATTTGCAAATACCTACATTTTTTTAAAATTTTTTCCTTGGATTTCGATTGTTTTTTTTTCTTTTGATTCCTCTAATTGAAAGCTTTCCGAAGTATATCAATAGATTTGATATTACCATAGCTCTTAGCATAGGAGTCAAAGGACCCAAAATTGTAATTTTCAAAATACGTAAAATCTTTATTTTTTATCAGATTTCAATGGGATTTTTTCTTCATTGGATCCTCTTTTTGTTAGTTTTATGAACTATCTCAACGGGTTTGGCATACTTCTTTCCGTTTCCATTTCCAAGTTTATAAGGGGGTCAAAAGGGCCTAATTTGGATATATTCTTCAAAATTTGCGGAATCTTAAATTTCCATCGGATTTCAGTTCGTTTTTTTTTTTTCTTTGGATTTCTCTTGTTGTAGGCTTTCAGCAATGTGTCAACGTATTTGGTGTAGCTCTTGTCATATCTGAGGCATACATGTAATTGGGTATGAAGGGCCAAAATAGCATTTTTTCGAAATATGCAAAACTTTTATTTTTTCGCATTTCAATGAGAAATGTTTCTTCAGATTCCTTTTAACATAGGGTTTAAGTATTGCTTTGACCGGTATGACATAAATATTACCATTTCCGAACTATCCTGGACCAAGCAAAGCCAAAAAATTTGCAATTGTGTAAATAACTTTATTTTTTTCATCCCACTGCATTTTTTTTCAATTAGGAGAAAACCCTAAAGGACAAAAGGGGCTAAATCTTATTTTCCATAGCTTGTGCCCAGCTAGTTACTGTGTCAAGCTCTTTATTGTGTGTCCAAATTAATTTTAAATTACATTTTTTTAAATTTCAGCAATCAACATGCTGTGGTCGAATCGTGCTGCGCTCGGTGTAGCCAATTATTTCTTATGATTCTTGTTGTAAATTTTTAGTAGTATGCAAACAGATTCAATATAGCATATATACCGGTTTAACCCTACCACTGGCTTTTGCTAGTACCGGTACCAAGTCCGGCTATCCCTATCGTTATTTATGTTTGTCTCTTGTGTCATTATTGTTTTTCTTGTGTAGTTTGCTTGTAATTTGTGGCATGTGATTGTAGTTCCTGGCCATTGTAGGTGTTTGTTGTTATCCAGGTTTTGTAATTTTACTATTCCCGGGGTATAAGATGTCAAATGGGCGAATTTGCATTTTTCCTAGTTCGTGTCCAGCTAAAATAGATAGGAACTCTCGTGTAATTGAAGGCGGAAACGATCGACTCAGATACCAGTTACAAGGAAAACTGGATTTCTAAACCTTTTGAAATAAATATATACCATAAAAAACAACTATTTATGGAATTGAAGTGCATTTATAATTTTTTCTTTATCACATTTTTTTAACTAAATTTTAATTTACGAAAGAAATTAACCTGAAGCGATACAAATCGATTAAATATAAATCACGCTTAGCTCAACAGTGTTCATTAATTGTAATTCTCTATCAATGTATTGATATATTGATTTTTTACGTATAAAATTAATATGTTTCCGGAGAGAATACGATTCGAAAGTCCTATATTACTAAGTAAAACTCTTTATTATATCTGTCTAATTACTGTATCATTACTCTTTACCGAATCCTCATTCATTTTAATTACATTTGTTCAAATATCAGTGGTCGACATGCTGTGATCGTATTATGTTGCTTTTGGCGTAGCCCTTTTATGGTTAAAGGGATAAAGGAAGGGCTTAGCCGTTTGTCCGTCCGTGCACGCAGGCATTTATTCGTTCTCATCTTGAACACATGCATACATGAATGTGCTTTCTTTTTTTCTTGAGCCTAATTACGCTCAGAGTTTTAAAGAAATCTTTCTCACAAGCAAGCACTTCATTTTACAAAATATCTAAATTTTTTTTTTTATATTTATGACCGTTAGAGAAGTTTATTATTCAATAAATGGTTGTATTAAATTCAAATTAATCAGAATTGTGTTTGAATAAGTAAACAAATTTGTCATAAAAAACACTAACTGTCAACTAAATAATAAAACCTCCTCTATCAGCGCTTACAAAAACAATATATGTTGTGCAATGGCCACAAATCAACTACAGAACAAAATAAAAAGGGTATAGTTCGCCACGATTTAAAAGTAAAAAACCAAAAATATACAAATTAAAAAAAAACATATAAAAATGACAAAAGGTACAAGGAAAGGATGAATGCCCGATGTTTTGGCCGTATGGCATTCTTCTATGGGGCTACCGGGTCGAAATACGAAGAAGATTATTGAACTGACGATGAGAGAAGGCGGACCTAATAGCGTGTCACAGATATTACCTCTAAACGTTCGTGCCCAATCCCAAAAATTATCAAAAACGAGAATATAACATTACTCTTCTGTACCGTTCAAATATTTAATTTCAATACATGAATAATATTATACAATGAGCTGTTTCTTAACAATCATGCCAAACGGTCGAGCAGTCCCAAGAAAATGTATGACTTTTTTGTTCAAGGAACTGTCGTTATTACTTACCTACACTAGTTTGTATAAAGACAGTTACATGAAAAGGTTACATCGCCGAAAATGTTCACCTACTGGGCNGTCGTTGCCCCGGTTGTCCCTTCCACCTTTATTTCTTTCTTCTTTTACTTACAATTTGTTTTGAATTGATTAACTTGTTCTCGTCCTGATATAGCTGAAATATTGCTCATTGGACGTTAAACTCTAACTAATCAATCAATCAACCAAGAAAATGTATGACTTTTTGTTCAAGGAACTGTCGTTATTACTTACCTACACTAGTTTGTATAAAGACAGTTACATGAAAAGGTTACATCGCCGAAAATGTTCACCTACTGGGCAATCTTTTCCATTGGTGAGGCTCTGTTTATGTTCGACAAATAAAATGTTTGATCATCCAATCTTCGACAAGTCTCAATCACATAGATCATTCTGCATCGTTAACAGACTACAGCATACACTATATTTTCAACAATACATGTGAAACCATTTTTAAGTCTGAAAACGTTACCCGGTCCTACAACTTCATCAGTTTCACAAGTGAGAGGACAACTCAAACAGCGAGATCCCTTACATTCTCTGGTGCCTTTGTAATTACATGGAGTTAGAGGAGTAAAACTCTTCAAAGAGGTAGTTACAAGTTGCTGTTTTAGACTCTTCCATTATTCTGAAGGCTGCAATAGGAGGCGATTCATAGAAAACTGCCTTATGTTCGTCCTCGAGAACTATAAATTTAAAGTTCCGTATCAAAACCTTTGTGATGGTGGGACCTACGGGACCCGGTCGTCAGCATTACACAGTTATTTCTTTCTATGAGTCGTTTTCTTATTTTTCATTTTTTTTCTATTTATTCATTTATATATATTTTTTTTGCATATTAGGTAGTGAAGGTATCTAGAAGTATGTGGTCTTTAGCTTGTTTCGAGGAAAATATTTTAAGCTACATGTCCTATTTTGGTGACATAACGAAAAAATGATGACATGTATGTGATTGCTAATTAATTTCATATTATCCATCCCATTAACTCGGGTGTTAAATACTGAAGCATTAAGATTTATGTCTCAGTGTGAAATCTTAACATTCAGTGACTTAATTAACTATTTGTGTCAATTTACGGAAGTACATTTGTCAGGAAAGGCGGTTAATTGATATCTGACAATACAGAAAGCAAAAGTGGAAATATGAGATTGATACAGACTAAAATAAGTAACAGTAAAATCTAGTCATTTTTGCCCCCCCCCTTTTTTTGTTCGTTTTATTGTTTTCTTCTAACTTTATGTACCAGATTATTGTTAATCGTACTTGAAAAAAAAGTTTCATAAGTAAAACATAAAATATGAAGATTTTACGTAATTCAAGGCAAACAAGAAGAATTCTCTTTCTCCCGACCTTTGAAGGACGAGTATTAAAACATTTTTATCGTGCGAAAAAAATAAATCCAAACAGGAAGACAAGAAGCGACTTCTTGTTCCTCCTATCGAAATGTCTCACTTATAAGCAAAAATTTCGAATAAATTAAGCCTGGCACGTCAACAGTGTAAAATAGTAATATTCAACATTTATTAAACGTTACTTCCATATTTTCACATCTCCCATCGAATTGTAAGTCTGCACTGTCGACCAAACCAACTGATAAACCTACCTCAGTTATCTTTTCTGGATCATCATCATTAAAATTCATTGAATGAGCTGGCTCATGACGTAAATTTTACTTTAACCCGTTTAAACACTACTCACTCTCGACAGTTTTGGTATTTACACGACTTCCATTTGCCTAAGTAGACTTTATTAGCTCAGCATACATGTAGAGCAGCTGTGTTTGTAGTCCATGTAGATGGAACTTCAAAGGAAACATAAAAACTGTGATCGAACTAAAGAAGCAGTGAAGGCGGATCCGACGAAGAATGCGCAACGTTTTGGTTAAACGAAAGAAAGTCGGACATTTTTTTATTTATAAAGGAATTCATGTTCACGTAGTCATACTACTAGGTCATCCTCCTTGCCATGTGTCAGAATGCTACCATGTTATTTTGTACTGTTTTATGTGCATTACTTATCTGAAACATGAAACTAAAGACATACCATATTATATTATACACTTATTTACTGGCTATGAGGACAATAACAAGTTTATGGTTTGCCGATACACAACAATAATAACCGATGTCAAGAGAAGGAAAAATGTTTCTGTCAAGGTAAACCTTTGACAATTGTTCGAAAAGCCAGTAAAAAATGTTTAATTGTACCAAAATATCACATCAAAGGCATCATTGTGACGTCATCGACAACAAGTTCATTTAACTATTCTGATAGAGGAAAAAATGACCTGAAGATGTTTTCTTCAAACTACTTTTTAACGCAACTTGAATAGCCACATTGAGCTTTCGATTCTACCTCATTCAATTAGGAACCGTTAATTCAATTAAAACCAAACCTTGTCACGATAATCTTCTC
This sequence comes from Modiolus philippinarum, assembly GCA_002080025.1. Taxonomy (NCBI): domain Eukaryota; kingdom Metazoa; phylum Mollusca; class Bivalvia; order Mytilida; family Modiolidae; genus Modiolus; species Modiolus philippinarum. The sequence goes on along the minus strand of MJUU01055280.1, from coordinate 46,993 downwards.
CTTTTAAAATGCTATACGCCATGTCTGCATTTAAAACAAAATGGTCCTTAGACAAAAACACCATACTTTAATACTGGTCACTCTGAACAATCATGTAAACAAATTTTTTGAAACCCCTGAGCCAATTGGATCCAAACTAGGTAACAATATTGTTTTGGTAGTCCTTTTTCAAAATAGTGTCCGTTATTTAATTCCAGGTGACCCTAGCCATGAGCATAGTTTAACATTGAAACTTTTTGGAACTATCTTCTCTGAAATCATTGGTCCAGTTGTAACTTAATTTGATCACAATAGTCCTTTAATGTCCCCCTTTGAAATTAATAATGTCTGGAACCGATCCAAGATGGACCCTACCAAGGTACATACTTAACACAAAAATTCAGGTATTGATAAAAGTTCTGCTCTGAAACTATTTGCAAATTAGAACCGAAATTGATCAAAACATTCCCTGGGTAGTCCTATTCGGGAAGGTCATATCATATCGAAGATAATAATAAAGGTTCCAAATTGGACTTTATTGCAAAACATCCAAAGATCATCTTGTCCCTCGATGGATCCTTTAATTTTGGTCCTTCATAAACAAGTTTTTGTTATGATTAATGACTAATGACATGGTAGCCATGAGTTGAAAACCACTTAGTGATAATAATTCTTTCATGGTAAAAAAGGTGTTTGTTGGATCCATGCCCCACATCAGAAAAGAAAAAAAAACAGTCGTGTAATGATCGGTATCAATGAGTTGATCTGGAAGCAAAATGAAATACATCGAAAAGCAATCGAGTTCACGGCTCGTAGAGATCCGCATGATCCGATTTTTGCATGACCTATTAACGACTACTCTATTATGTCCGGAATGATTACCGATCAGTTCTCGACTTGTAATGCCTCTGACATTGGCACGACTTTTTTGACAGGACAAAACATTCGAACTCAGCTCGATTTTAGCATGTTAGTCTTCCCGGGTTGGTTAGAAGACCGCTGACGGTCGTTCTCGATCAGTGTTTCGATCGCTGAATTTTCATTGAGTTTGGTCGAGCTGCTTTGATCTGCAGTGTAAACCAACCATAACCATGGTCCTTGTTTCTTTCGTGCTTATTTCAGTGTTTCTGTCAACATCCCGATGCTTTGCTGAAATTTTTCACTTTCTGTATTTTTTTTTTTTACATTTCAATAAGGCGACACTAAATTTGACAACACATAAGGAATACATTTTTCATCGTTTCATTAATGTCAGTCAAACATGATCGGGTTTAGTTCGAATTCAGACAACATGCGGATACTACGATGGGTTTCATACGACCACAAGATACTTTACTTTAAAAAAATATATGTATATGAGTATGTACATGTATACTAATTCAACATTAACTAAGATGTCAGCATTTTAATTTTTCATGTCACATACCCTATTGAGGTATTTCACGACATGAGAGCTGCTTGCAAGTGACAAATGCTTTAAAATCTTAATAGCAATGTGCAAACAGTCGCTCACTTTTACTCATTTTACCAGCACATATATGTATAAAATTTTTAATCGGTGTTTTTACATTTGATGAACACAACTTTAACATGTAAGCTGTTACACACTTTTAGAACATGACCCATATGAATAAAAACATACAGATAATTGTTTGTATTTCTTCACATTTGGTTATTTTTATCAGATGGTATTGGTTAAATTTTATCCTTGAGTTGATCTTTATTTGTTAATTTCGTCCTTGTGATGACCTTTAGGTATCGCCATATCAAACACCATTGGTACATTAGATGGTGTATAAGTAAATGTACATGTGGATGCGTTGATGAAAGTTGTGAAGCCGTCTGTAGATATTCCATATCCTGCAAGAAATGTTAAGCCATCAGAAAGAACGAAGACTTTTTATACGCCCGTCTAATGACGGACGTATTATGGTATACCAATGTCCGATTGTCCGTCCGTCCGTCTGTCCATCCGTCCGTCTGTCTGTCCGTCCGTTTCATATGTCGCGCTCTAACTTGATAACCATTTGGCCAATTCACTTCAAACTGCAGAGGTATTGGATATGATGGCCTCACGATCTGTATACTTTTTCGGGAAAATTCAATTTTTCTTGTAGGAGTTATGGGACTTTATTCGGCAGTTTTAAGGCAATTTTTAACATGTCGCGCTCTAACTCGACAACCCCTTGGTCGATTCACTTCAAACTTTGTAGAGGTATTGGGTATGATGGACTCACGATCTGTATACTTTTTGGTGAAAATTCCATATTTCTTGTAGGAGTTATGGGACTTTACTCATAAATTTTAAGGAATTTTTTTACATGTCGCGCTCTAACTCGACAACCCTTTGGTCGATTCACTTCAAAATTTGTAGAGGTATTGTGTATGATAGACTCACGATTTGTATACTTTTTCGTGAAAATTCGATTTTTCTTGTAGGAGTTATGAGACTTTATTCGTCAATTTTAAGGCAATTTTTCACATGTCGTGCTCTAACTTGACAACTCTTTGACCAATTCACTTCACACTTTGTAAAGATGTTGGGTATGATGGCCTCATGATCTGTATACTTTTTCGTGAAATTTTTTATTTTTTGCAAGAGTTATGGAACTTTATTTATGAATTTTAAGGCAATTTTCACATGTTGTGTTCTAACTTGACAACCCTATGGCTAGTTCACTTCAAACTTTGTACAGGTATTGGATATGATGGTTTCAATACTTTTTCGTGAAATTTCGATTTTTCTTGCAAGAGTTATGGGACTTAATTTTTCAAATTTAAGGCAATTTTATACATAACGCACTCTAACTGATATATAGTTTGATCAGCTCACTTCAAACTTTGCTGATTGATTTATTAAAGAGATATCATGCTTAATTAGCAGTTATAGGTGTATTCTAAATTGAGAACCACATTCTTTAATCACTTAAAAGTTTTGAAGGGGTGACGACGGGCGTATCATGCGGCTTGGCGCAGCTGTTTATTTCAATCAGAATTCATTATGTACTAGTCAACAAAAGAATTCAATGCACGGTAAAATCGTGGTTACCAAATCCAATAAGTTAGTACTTTGTACGATATGTGATGCTTGTTGACTACCCACCATCCATTACAAAATGGATATATGGATGTAGCGCTGTTCAACATTTATCAAAAGAATTACGCTAAAACCGATGCTAGGGGCCATCTTGAAGTAACTATCGGGTAGGAGTGTTTTCTCGTTGTTGTAGAAAGGCCTCGTGGTGACTTCAAGATAACGAGGAACAATGAAAACGTTGTTCCATTTGCGTAATGTTACCACGTTTTGAAGGAATTTTGTCCCATGCACATTTACTCCATATCCCTTTATTTGTTCATTAAGTATAGTTCCATTTAAAAATTAAAACATTTTATAATGGGGGAAGGGGTGGAGCACATGTGGAATTTTGTTTTCAGAAATGTTTGTCTTATCTTAATGTCTATTTATAAGAAAATTCGTACACAGAAAGAAATTTTAAGAGTGTTTGTCTTTATAGTTATAATAACACCTTCACCTGTATTACATTCTATGTAATTTATTTCTTGAATATGCAATAAATAAATTAGAAAAAAAACTGGACATATTTCTTACAAAGTTTAAAACTAAACTGGGGGATCAAAAAGAAAAGAAAATTCATTTCACTCTTGGGCAACCAGATATGGACCTTTCTTTAAATGTTTATATTATGACCTAATATTTCTCTATCTAAATTTGACTTCGATGCACTTTTTATAGATCCGGTAGCTTCAAAACTGAACGATTCTAATTGTAGCACACCTTTCATGCAATTAACATAAGATGCCTAATGATGAGGATATTTCTAAAGATGACCAAACTGGTCGACCAGTATGGCTTATTTATACA
>MJUU01055280.1:18529-42805 GCA_002080025.1 Modiolus philippinarum | reverse complement strand
CCTGTACAAAGATACATGTAAAATTGCTGTTGACAAAACAGATCTATGGCTAAATATCTTTTTGTTTTTATTTTTATTTCTCCAATATGTCATATATTATCGATAATATCTACAGCTCTTATGTTAAGATTCCCTATTATTGCTCACCACGTAGGTTTATTATTGCATTATTCTTGCTCTGTTACTTAATAATGAAAGGATATGGAGTAAATGCACATGAGACAAAGTCTCTACAAAAACATAATTAAACCAATCAATGTAAAAACGCTATTATTGTTGATCTTCATATTGAAGTCACGATTAGGCCTTCAACAATGAGCTATGCTCTTACCTCCGGTTAGTTCAATACGGCATCTTACACCGATTTCAGCGTAATTAAAAAGCATAAGATGCTAATGATTAGGATATTTTATATTTTTACCCTCATCTGTTGACCTTAGCGTAAATGAAAGACAATGAAGGAATTTTAAATATACACGAGTATGATTATGTGGAAATAAAACATGGTGTCTAATGATTTATTTGGATAATAACAGTCGTTTTCTGTTGTGAGTCTAAGAGAAAATTGCTGAAATGTTTTTCTTCAATGTCATCAAGCTGAGTCTACATGTAATAGAAAATTGCTGAAATGTTTTTTCTTCAATGTCATCGAGCTCTGATTTTATTGACTGTCCATTTAACGTATAGCCGTGTGGGTTTTTTATTTCGTTCTATTAATGAAATGCTATGAACTTTGTTAACAAAAAAAATTACATTCGACTTGCAACTGTACGTGATAAAGTAAGTCAGTTACCTGCCCAAGATTGGTGGTTCTATAAATATTTCTGCTTTCTCCACCACTAAAATTACCGCCATGATAAAGCTGTAATTCTGCTGAAAGTGACGTTAAGGAGGTTAACCAAGGTTAAGGGACATAACTCTTAAAAATTGCTTGTGTGTTTGTTTTAATCAGACTATTTCAATATATTATAAGCTTCTCAGTGACATAGATCATTTTAATTCCTTTTATCATAAATGCTTAGAAAGAATCAATGAAACTGGCTGATTCAAACGCCTTACAGATTTAAAGAGTTAACTCCCTTAAGATAGGTCTACTACCTTAAATCCCCATGCCAGCAAACAAACAAACAAATAAACGTTATAATTTCCATAATTATATTAGATAATTTGAAAACAGTTTAGTATATCTTAATTTGATTAAATATGTTGTTCTATAATATATTAACGTAAACTAGAGGTATATTTACCAAGTGGCGGTCCGTGTGTCAGAAGGATATCTATATTATCTGGTATCTTTTCCCATTTCTGTAAAATATCTCCGCCCCTACGTATATTAAATGCCGACTGGCCATACTCAGGGACCCTGCAAAACATGGCAATTAACATTTATTTATTAGCTTGATTTTGCGTAAGTTTCAAGAAAATCATCGTTGTATATTCTTTATTTGATGTCTATGTTTCTTATTGTGGCTGATTTACTTTATCCTCAATGTTTCGCAAGACCCTGAAGTACTCATATGCTGAGTTCAGAAGGGAAGGTTATGCTTTCTCCGAAATGCAAATGGAGTCACTAGTGCTATTTTCCGTGCGTAATATACCAATTTTAATGCATGTACGACACCACTAACGATCCTTTCATTTGTATTCTGAAAATCCAAAATTTGTCAAATCAATCAAATGTTTGTTAGTTTAATGCATCATCATATATATATATCGTATTCCTTCACAGAGATTTGGGCCAAATCCGTTACAAACTTGGCTTTAAACCCTACTTTGTGCATAATGTCTTGGAAGTGAAACTGTTACGCCCACCCATTCAAGCTGCTGTAGGAGCAAAACTATTCAAAACCATATTTTTGACAGTGCTTTCAAACCAAGGAGCATTATTCTTGTTATTGATGACTTTTTTTAAAAAGAGTATATGGGAGATCTAGATGTGTCGCTATGGTTTTCGTTGTAATGTCCAAGATTCCGAGAATATGCAGAAAACATAATTAAATTTTTACTATGCAACAGAAAGTTTAGTATACGTCATGTTCTGCAACTCTATAAGAAAGACTGGCAGCTGATTCAGAAAAATGCATCTCATGTGCGATCATCGCCAGTCATTTTGTTCTTCCAGGTCAGGAAAAACATGAGTTCTTCGCCAGAATTTTGAATATAACATAAAATTGAGATATCAGACCAATCAGTGGTGCTTTGGACTGCATATCATTGTTTATCTAGTCACGACATGTTAGAGGAACTTCCCCAAATTTTGGTATGTGTGTAGTCGATCAAAAATCTATATTATAGCTAAAGAAAGGTAAAGCATTCTGTGGCATTTAAGAAGTGAATATGCTAAATAGAATAAAACAGATAACAGGAAATGCCTACAATAACCGAAAAACATAGTTACATGCCACAAAGAACAAGGAACTGCACAAGAAAAAACTACAATTAAAATAAAAAAGACAAACGTAAACAACGATAGGAACTCGGGACAGAGTTACGAAAAGCCGGTAATAGGGGAATTCTTAAACTGCTATGAGGTACGAATGTTTACTTATTGTTGAAGGCCTCGTGATCGTTCCAGGAAAAAAGCACATCAAAAGCGTTGTAACAATTGCTTGACCTTACCATGTATTTGTAGAAATTTTGTCCTGTGTACATTTACTCAAGATATCTTTTATTTGTTTTTCTATTAGTGCAAAACAAAATACTGTTGTCTCATGATATCATTACTTATTTTAATATTTCTTTTGTATCGTGGTTATATTAAATCGAAATTAAGCTAACACAACATAATTTTCTGCAAAGGACAAAAATAAAAAAAAAAATAAAAAATAAATAGTTACAGGTTTTGTATTATTGATTTTCACTTAGCAGTGAAGTCGGGAAATAATATCTCCATGAAAATTCTATAAAGTAACATTCAGTTTATATTATAAAATTGATTGGTATATCTCCTGCCAAAGCCTATTAATCAGGAGTCATTACTAAAAATATCAATAATGTGCAGTTAATGCACCGGTGATTGAAAGGTGATGAAAATATTTAACAGGTTGGCGACAATGGCCCGTATTGGGTACAACACCTCATTTGGGGTATTATACCCTAAATAGGATAAATTTTTATAGTAAGTAATATAATTACGTTTCGCAGGCCTTAGACTTTATACTCTAAAAGGCAAGAGTACATAGCATTTTTTTCTGCAAAATACAAACATCCATATTTTTAATTTCGAGAATGCTGTTTGCCAATGTAAAGTGCGAACTTAATATACCAACAAACAAATTTGATTTGTTAAAAATAGTTATATACTTGCGCTTTTTAAGAGATATTGTCAAATCCAAAAACAAAGCAATTTACCAATGTAAAAAGCATCGCGTTCTGTAGATAATATTACTAATGTACGAAAGCCGAGAAGGCTCACCTATAATTCGGAATTCGGTATTCAGAATTCGAAATTCAGAATTCGGAATGCAGAATTCAGAATTCGCTATAAGTTTAATAAGTTTATATCAATTATTATGATTTGTTTTGGTATTAGATATGTAACTTTTTTTAACCTTCATATTACGATAATCTGTATTTGTATTTGGCTCATGAGATCCGTTACGCCCAGCAACTATCTCATTTCGACTAACCAACTAATAAACTACTTTCTGATGGTTCATTCTCCTATATGTAAATATTATTCATCCCCTTAACCAGTAAAAAAGGTACCATTACATCAGAAATAATATGCATTTGACCTTTTATAAATTCCCGCGCTACCGTGTCATTTTTGTATTTAATGTCCTGAATGTCAAGTAAAATGCGTTTTGATTAAGTTAATTAGATGATATTGTAGCTGCCATTGCATGTACTGCTTCAACTTGTATTGTTACTAAATATAATAATATTTGTTTTGTTAATGATCGTTAAAATTGGCATTCAATGTTAATGCTAGGTTTACACCGTCGATCAACTCGACAATGCTGTTTTATCCCGATCAGCGTCATAAAAGTCATTGATCGAGCTAGCTCACGACGTCCTCTTGACCTTTACCCGATTTAACATGAGTAATACTCGAAAATTCTCGATCGCTTTGCGATTCACGTACGACGTATGCTCGACCCTCATTCGACCGACCATACTTTGTTAGATTGAGCAAGACCATAGCCCGATTTGTGTTTGATTAAAAAGACCTGGTCGGGGGAAGATCAGGGCTCGAGTTTTGTCCTGTTAGTACGTTTGTAAATATGGGGACACAAATTCAGGGAACAGTTCAGCATGGCGGTAGAGCAGCAAATTTATGGCCCATGTGGCTGATACTACGAAGAAAAGATGATAACTGTGATAAATCTAGAGTACCAGAGAAGGCGGATCTGACACAGAGGTTGCGTAGTTTGGGTAAGACAATAGCAAATGCTTCAAAGTCATCATTATAGAGNCCACAATTAAAATAAAAAAGACAAACGTAAACAACGATAGGAACTCGGGACAGAGTTACGCAAAGCCGGTAATAGGGGAATTCTTAAACTGCTATGAGGTACGAATGTTTACTTATTGTTGAAGGCCTCGTGATCGTTCCAGGAAAAAAGCACATCAAAAGCATTGTAACAATTGCTTGACCTTACCACACCCGGGTTAACCCGCGATCGCAAACTCGGTGGTCATCGCTGACCCGGTTGTAAACAAAGAGAAAATAAACAATAGGTGTGCGACGAAGAAGGTGAGTTTTATTAACTGTGTTATATTTTTGAAGGTAAATAAGATTTATTTGCACTCACATGCTAAAAATCAATAGAGAGTAGACATAACACTGAGATTCATTCTATAACAAGGGAGAAATCTCCTCTTTAAATCGATACTCGTCAAATACACAAACATTTTCTTCAATTATCGCAGTTTTATGCAAATATATGGCCAAAATTGAACAAAATAAACTCAACCATTTATGTTTCATTCGTTCTAGATACTCTAGAGAAAATATTGGGCCATACATATGTTTAAATGGAGAGAAAACATCATTTTTTCATGTCGATTGCAAGGATCAAATGTGGCCTTTAACACGGTGAAATAATTTAGTTGCTATCGGTTATCGCGGTTGACGTTATCGTTAACTAACTTTTACAGCAAAATATTTCACGTGTAATTGAATGCAAAAGGGCTTGATCTGCGATGTGTCTTTATTTGTTTGAATTTTCTTGACAATTTCATCAATTCACATACATAAGAATAACGAAAAATTAAGAAATAAAACAACCATGAATGCATTTATACACCAATGATTGGATAATGCCAAAAGTATAGTTTATTTCCTCTATCAAGTTGACAATTTGGCACTTCGGTTAGTTGATACTTAAATAGGGGAATACTTTGTATTTGCGGGATATTGAGGTCCTAATATGGAAAAGTCAGACCACGAACCATTGTAGACAAATTATGCATGCTAGATCAAAGTTCCATGCAGTTTAAAAATCCTTTCTTTTTTACTCGAGAAATGAATGAAATCAATGGGTCTGATTTAATGCAATTACCAATTTCTTTCTTTTTCCTGTGGCAATCAAAACTCGTTACCCTATTGTCTCCACCCCTTACTTTTCATACATCCGTTTCGTAGTTAAGGGGTAGACTGTTCTACCGTTGTCAGTCTGTCTGTCAGTCCGTCTGCCCCTCTGTCCGTTTTCAGCTTATATTTTTCCATTATATATATATATATTGAAAATTTTCGTCAAGGGTTTAGAACTCCGCTTATGCATGTAGAAGGCATTTGATGTTTGGTCTGAAGGTTTGGTATGAAGAATTGTACCGCACACCCTTTTCAAGTCTGACACTCATCTATACTTCCGATTTGTCGATCAATTTATTTTTTTTTTCATTGGAATTTTTCGTCAATGATTTCTCCGCTTGTGTATGTAGAAATGATTGATATGTGGTTTAAAGCTTGATATGCGATCAGTTGTCACAGTGTTTCCCCTCTACAAGTCTGCGACTCATATCAATCCTATTCGCCGATAACTTTTATTCTTTCTCCATTATAGGCACTTTTCGTCAACTCATTATGGCCTGATATGGCTGAAATACGTAAACTCTTACAAAGTCTATTAGATTCTCATCCAGCCATTCCGCTCAAACGGACGCAAAGGGGCATCTTGAATAACTTTGGGGTTAGACAAAGCTCACTATTGAAGGCCTAATGTTGACTTCAAGATTAAGTACAACAATTAAAGCGTTGTTCCATTGCTTGGTTCTACCATGTGTTGATAGGAACTTTGTCTCATGTGCATATTTACTTCATTTTATTTCATTGTATGTTTTTAAAGAAATTTGGGGTAGTTGGGCATTGATTTAATTAATTCTTGACCTCTTATACTGATATAAATGCTGTAATTTTGGAAGATAACAAGCAACAAATTCAATTAAAAATTTATTAGAGGAGATGGATAAAATTGGGTCCAATCTACGATTTTTTTTATTATGACAGAATGAATTAACGACAATAAAATACAAAGGAATAAGATATATGTAGAATACAAATCAAAATGCAAAGACATGGTTACAATAATCTGAAAAACTGAAGACGGATAGAAAGACATGATACATATACCAAACATACCAACACCACAAATCTAGTGCTAGAAATCTAGTTGACGTCTGAAGTAACTTTTATACGACAGAAGATGTTAAACTATGTTCCGCGCAGGCCACTATATATTTTTTATCGGATCAAAACAAAATGAGCAATTTTGTTTAAAACCTGTAGTACACCATTCCTGTAAACATTGGTTGAATTTGCTTTAGCGGTTTCAGAGAAAAAGATGAGAATGAGGATTTTTCCACAGGGTCAAATGTTAAACCTAAGTTCCGAGCTGGTGGCCATGTTTTTTTATCGGATCGGAACGAAATGAGCAACCTTTATAAAGGATCTTCCATACATCATTCCTGTAAAGTTTAGTTGATTTTGCTTCATGGATTTCAGTGGAGAAGATAAAAATGTTATTTTCCCATAGGGTCGAATATTAAACTACATGTATGTTCCGTGCTGGCAGCCCTGTTTTTTATCGGATCGAAACGAAATGAGCAATCTTTGTAAGAGATCTTCAGCACATTATTCCTGTAAAGTTAAGTTGAATTTGCTTCATGGATTTCAGAAGAGAAGGTGAAAAAGTGATTTTCCCATAGGATCGAATGTTAAACTATATTCCGTGTTGGCGGCCATGTTTTTTATCGGAACGAAATGAAATGAGCAATCTTTGTTAAAGACCTGTAGTACATCATTCCTTTAAACTTTGGTTAAATTTGCTTCAGCGGTTTGAGAGGAGAAGATGAGAATGTGAATTTTTCCAAAGGGTCCAATGTTAAACTTAAGATTCGTGCTGGCGGCCATGTTGTTTTTATCGGATCGTAACAAAATTAGCAAACTTTGCAAAAGATCTTCTATACATCATTCTTGTAAAGTTTAGTTGAATTTGCTTCTGTACTTTCAGAGGAAAAGATGAAAATGAAAAGTTAACGGACGTACGACGGACGCAAGCTGATTGCCATAGGCCATACTGACCCTTTGGGTCAGGTGAGCTGAAAAAAAATGATGTAGTTCATTAAAAAGTCTGTCTTCAGTTTCCGACTTCGCTTTTATACGTGTAACTATCGAACAAGTGCGATTCGATGAGATCATTATCATAGTAGAAACAATCTTTGCGACTCTGGAAAAAGTAATTTTTACTGTAATAAAGAGTATTGATTTATGACGATAACAAGAGGTTCTCAAGAGCATGTATCGCTCAAATGGACCCTGGCTTACATTGACAGTCTTTGTTAACGGATCTAAATTAAACCATGGTTCCATTTTGCCAAGTGGTCTCAGCGGACAAGACCTTAAAAATATTTCAGTTGGGTCTAAGTTTGGTTCCCTTTTCTGCAGGGGACCATCCAAAGACTATTGTGGTTCCAACTGGCTAAGCTGTTTAAGTGAAAAAGATCTTTGAATTTGTTTTCCCATAGGGTCCAATGTTAAAATACTGCCTCCCACTGGCGGCTATCTTGGACATAGCCCGGACCTGAAAAACACTTTTTTGTAGGGGACCACCCAGAGACTATTGTAGCCAAGTTTGGTGCCAACCAGCTCAGCAGTTTAAGAGGAGAAGATTTTTGAATGTGTTTTCGTATAGGATCTATTGTTAAAACAATGTTTTCCGCTCGTAGCCATCTTTGATATAGCGTGGACCTGAAACCCCCTTCTTTGTAGGGACTACCTAAGGACTATTGCGGCCAAGTTTGGTTCCAATTGGCTTAACAGTTTCAGAGGAGATCTTTGAATGTGTTTTCCCATAGGGTCCAATGTTAAACAATGTTTTCCACTGGTGGCCATCTTAGATATAGCGCGGACCTGAAAACAGGACGCCGGACAACGGACGTCGGACAACGGACGACGGACGTCGTACAACGGACGACGGACGGACGTCGGACAACGGACGGACGACGGACGCAAAATGATGACAAAAGTTCACCCTGGCTCTAGCTAGGTGAGCTAAAAATTGCTTTATTGGAAGTCGCATCAATTGTTTCTACTATGATAACAGTTCAAACGATTCATGTCCTGCTCTGTTAACAGCACCCGTCACACTGTGAGTGGGTAAATCCAGGAAAATGTCAAAGTTGGTAGTCAAATCCGGGAAGACGTGAATCTAGCTGAAAATGTCCACGTTCATTTGGGATACTGACACATCATATCTTTCGATGATGTTATGGTGACGGCCATAGAATTTCTTGAGGGATGAAATTAACAAAGGATGAACAAATCCCTGACTAAGCAGCTTTTGTTCCTGCTCTTTTCAAAAAATCACTGCACAAACCCCACGCTCGACAGTAACGAATCAACTGTGAAATGCACACTCCTTAGGCCGGAGAGGTAGGTATATTGCTGCTAAGAAAGGGAAAGTTTACGATTGGGAAATGTAAATCATCACGCTTATCATACAGCCTAGACTTCAAACGTCCATCTTCGTCAATATACAATAACAGATCTAGGTACGAAGTCGAAGTAGGTGTTTCAGTAGTTTTTTTAATCTCAAGCTCATTGGGATAGATCTGGTGTAAATACTCCTTAAATTTAGGATTATCAAGAGAAAAAACATCGTCTATGTAGCGGAAGCTGAAATTAAAGGACTGGGCTAAATATTCCTGTTTTCTTTGAACAAGCCCCCGTAAAAACTTGGCCTCGCGGAGCAAAGAATTACAAATAGTTTTATCATTGACAGCATTTGTCCAAAATATTCCAAGTCGATAAACAGGATTTGATCGGTAAGCGCAGTATGGGACCCCATACTAAAGTCACATACAAAATTAAAAGATGCTGTGATTTGTGGTCGTTGAGGAAAGTGTTACGAAAATTTGTACCAATGATGATACTTGCTAAAAATATTCCATATTGGTATACAGCAAGTAGTTGTCCGACAGGTCTGGAATTGGCAAACGCAATATGGGACCTCATACTTAGGTCACGTGCAAAATTTCAAGTGACTGTGATTTGTAATTGCTGAGAAATGTTACAAAAATTGGGACAGACAATAATGACAACGGCGACTCAAGACCACTAAATAGATCCATATGTGTCGCTCATGCTAAGTGTGCAGATGATATAACTGTAACGATTCAGTGATTCACTGTGAGTATACTATAATTAATTTGCTTTTATACATCGTACGCAATGATGAAAACTAAATGGGTAGCATTCTCTTAAAAGTATGTTGAAATATGGTTTTTGTCTTCAGATAATGGAACAATCATCGATAATGGCCAATTCTTGCATTAAAAATTGCATCTCATTATTACGCTGACTATTTACATTGCAAATAACAACAAAATTCATACCGTGTTAACGATAGCATTTTTTAGTTGAAAACCGCGTTACGCGATAACTTCAACCGTGTTAAAGACCACATTTGCTCATTGCAGTCGACATGGAAAATTAATGTTTTCTCGCCATTTAAACATATGTGTGGCCCAATATTTTCTCAATAGTTTCTAGAACGAATGAAACATAAATGGTTGAGTTTATTTTGTTCAATTTTGGCCATATATTTGCATAAAACTGCGATAATTGAAGAAAATGTTTGTGTATTTTGACAAGTATCGGTTTAAAGAGGAGATTTCTCCCTTATCATAGAATAAATCTCAGTGTTATGTCTACTCTCTATTGCTTGTTAGCATGTGAGTGCAAATACATCTTATTTACCTTCAAAAATATAACACAGTTAATAAAACTCACCTTCTTTGTCGCACACCTGTTGTTTATTTTCTCTTTGTTTACAAGCGGGTCAGCGATGACCACCGAGTTTGCGATCGCGGGTTAACCCGGGTGTTACCATGTATTTGCAGAAATTTTGTCCTGTGTACATTTACTCAAGATATCTTATATTTGTTTTTCTATTAGTGCAAAACAAAATACTGATGTCTCACGATATCATTACTTATTTTAATATTTCTTTTGTATCGTAGTTATATTAAATCGAAATTAAGCTAACACAACATAATTTTCTGCAAAGGAAAAAAATTTTAAAAAAATTAAAAAAAATAGTTACAGGTTTTGTATTATTGATTTTCACTTAGCAGAGAAGTCGGGAAATAATATCTCTATGAAAATTCTATAAAATAACATTCAGTTTATATTATAAAATTGATTGGTATATCTCCTGCCAAAGCCTATTAATCAGGAGTCATTGCTAAAAATATCAATAATGTGCAGTTAATGCACCGGTGATTGAAAGGTGATGAAAATATTTAACAGGTTGGCGACAATGGCCCGTATTGGGTACAACACCTCATTTGGGGTATTATACCCTAAATAGGATAAATTTTTATAGTAAGTAATATAATTACATTTCGCAGGCCTTAGACTTTATACTCTAAAAGGCAAGAGTGCATAGCATTTTTTTTCTGCAAAATACAAACATCCATATTTTTAATTTCGAGAATGCTGTTTGCCAATGTAAAATGCGAACTTAGTATACCAACAAACAAATTTGATTTGTTAAAAATAGTTATATACTTGCGCTTTTTAAGAGATATTGTCAAATCCAAAAACAAAGCAATTTACTAATGTAAAAAGCATCGCGTTCTGTAGATAATATTACTAATGTACGAAAGCCGAGAAGGCTCACCTATAATTCGGAATTCGGTATTCAGAATTCGGAATTTAGAATTCGGAATGCAGAATTCAGAATTCGCTATAAGTTTAATTAGTTTATATCAATTATTATGATTTGTTTTGGTATTAGATATGTAACTTTTTTTAACCTTCATATTACGATAATCTGTATTTGTATTTGGCTCATGAGATCCGTTACGCCCAGCAACTATCTCATTTCGACTAACCAACTAATAAACTACTTTCTGATGGTTCATTCTCCTATATGTAAATATTATTCATCCCCTTAACCAGTAAAAAAGGTACCATTACATCAGAAATAATATGCATTTGACCTTTTATAAATTCCCGCGCTGCCGTGTCATTTTTGTATTTAATGTCCTGAATGTCAAGTAAAATGCGTTTTGATTAAGTTAATTAGATGATATTGTAGCTGCCATTGCATATACTGCTTCAACTTGTATTGTTACTAAATATAATAATATTTGTTTTGTTAATGATCGTTAAAATTGGCATTCAAGGTTAATGCTAGGTTTACACCGTCGATCAACTCGACAATGCTGTTTTATCCCGATCAGCGTCATAAAAGTCATTGATCGAGCTAGCTCACGACGTCCTCTTGACCTTTACCCGATTTAACATGAGTAATACTCGAAAATTATCGATCGCTTTACGATTCACGTACGACGTATGCTCGACCCTCATTCGACCGACCATACTTTGTTAGATTGAGCAAGATCATAGCCCGATTTGTGTTTGATTAAATAGACCTGGTCGGGGGAAGATCAGGGCTCGAGTTTTGTCCTGTTAGTACGTTTGTAAATATGGGGACACAAATTCAGGGAACAGTTCAGCATGGCGGTAGAGCAGCAAATTTATGGCCCATGTGGCTGATACTACGAAGAAAAGATGATAACTGTGATAAATCTAGAGTACCAGAGAAGGCGGATCTGACACAGAGGTTGCGTAGTTTGGGTAAGACAATAGCAAATGCTTCAAAGTCATCATTATAGAGAAATGAATGTTCGTTTTAACATACTAGCAGGTCATCCTTCTCAACATGCGTCAGAATGCGACTGTGCAATACATGTAGGACGGACTAATCTGATACAGAAAACATATCATCATATGATATCAGTGGTATCTAGATTTACAGTAACTTCCGTAGAAAAATCCGGTTTTTAGAAAGTGAAAATGGCGAGCAGCTGGTACATTATTTGCCCGGTGAAAATCTATAAGAATTTTCTTATCTTCTAGCACATGTTACAAATGTTCAAAATCGCATTTTTCTCTTTTCAGTTAGTTTGAATATATATCTTGTGATAAGAGCACCAACCTGCTTTTGGAATTCATGTATTAAGTGAATCTTTTTCTTGTTTGCTATTGGTACATTTTCGATTCAATTTCAAATTCTGTCAGCAAAGTTAGTAGATTGATATTAAGCACTCTGCACACCATCCTTGCCAGGTTGAGTAAGTGAGAACCGAACCGTCAATCTAAAAGCGAACAATCCAAGGACAATGGCAACATAGACTTCGGCTCTTGACAACTATGCTTTTGCCATATTTTTGTGTCCGTTGTCCATGAACTTTGCATTCAAATATATTCAAACCCAGAAACCCCGAGT
Source organism: Modiolus philippinarum (assembly GCA_002080025.1). NCBI lineage: Eukaryota > Metazoa > Mollusca > Bivalvia > Mytilida > Modiolidae > Modiolus > Modiolus philippinarum. The sequence goes on along the minus strand of MJUU01055280.1, from coordinate 30,062 downwards.
CATGATAGACCTCGATGGGTTCCATATGAAAAAAAAACAGTAATGTCCGTTTCTAAAAAAATATAACCGCCAACTGGGAATATAGTTTTAAATTGGATCTTATGGGAAACCTCATTCAAACGTTACCCCTGAAACCCCTAAGCCAATTAGACCAAACTTACGTTGACCAAAGGATGGTCCTTTTTGGAAAAAGTGTCTGCCATAACATCAGCTAATACAATATGATCGCCAAAGGGGGACAAAGTTAAAATTGTACCAGAAGGATTTTCACTGGACCAATTGCAGCCTAAATAGGTTAAAATAGTTTTTGGATGTTCTAATTTCAAAATAGTATCTATCTTGTCTGCATGCAATCCAAGATGCCGACGACGGGGAACATAATTTAATATTTTACCCTACTTAGATATTCATTCAACGAAACTACTCTGAAACTACTTTGCCAATTGACCAGAGTTTAAAACAATTGTCCTTGGCTGGTTCCCACTTGAGATAGTATCCGGCAGATTCTCATCATATCAAAGTGAATGGCGTAATAACAAAATTGCCGAACATAGTTGTCAAGAGTCGAAGTCTATGAGCAAAAAAGACAAAACAAGAAGAAACCATCGGAAAAATTGTCGACCGCAATGGTCCTGGCTTGGTACAGGCTTTTCAAAAGAAATGGTGGGTTAAACCGGTTTTATGGCATGCCACCCCCCCCCCCCTTTCCATTGCGGTAGTCTTTCGTAGTAACTCAACAGCAATTGCCTTTGAAAGGTCTTAGACAGTTAAAAGAACTAATTATCCCGGTACTAAGTATTGAATCAAAAATGATCATCAGCCAAACTTGATCAAAATAGTCATTGGAGTCCACTGGATGGCTCCTTTAATAACTGAAGTAAGACCCTAGTGAGATACTGAGGCTCTTGAAAGCCTCATCATGTGCTACTATGAAAAGATGACATGCTTTCGTGTTAAATCGAGTAAAGGTCTTGAGTGGTCGAGTTAAAGTCGAATACAGGTCGGGGAAAAATCGGGTTATGGTTGGGAAGATCTTGTATAGAAAAAGGAGAAAGGATCGTGTTAGTCGAGTAATGATCTAGTACTAATCGAGTTGATCTGGGAGCGATTCCAGAATCGAGAAGCGAAAGAATTAAAGTTGGGAAGAAATCGGCATAATCGGCTAAAATTTTGAAACTAGATCAAAACCGATCCCTTTTCGACTTATTCACGACTACCTCGATCAGAACCCCGATTTATTCCCGATCCGTTCTCGACATATAATGCCCACGACCACTACACGATATTGTTTTGACATGTCAAAAATATTCGAAAACACAGCTCGAGTACAGCAGAGTTAGTAAGATCGCCCAGATTTGGTTAGTAGACCGAACACGAGCATTTAAAATAAGTGTCCCGATCGATGAACATTCATGATCGATGAATTTTCATGGATCGAGTTCGTTCGATTTGCTTTGATCGGCAGTGTAAACCTACTATAAAAGTTGGATGGAGCCACAGAGGGGAATTGTAGAGTAATTTGTATCTGTGTTTACGTTGGCCCTGTCTCGCTCATTTTTTATGTATGTAACATTGGATCTAAAAACGATTCAATGCAAATTTGGTAACTGGTGATCACACATCCCCATCAAAAATTTGTACAATTACCTCCCCCACACACTCTTTAATAATATATAATATTAATTATCACGACTATTAATTTTTATGGAAAATAAAGTTCACTTGTGTTTAAGTTTTGGCCTGCTGCAGCTAGTGTATCTTTAAAACCCCAGTTATCAACACTCTGAATAACAAAATACCGAAGTTACTGTTAATTTAAATTCTGCATTTCGACAACTTATGTCTCATCAGTGCAGATAAAACCAAAACATTTGGAAGTTCATTAACCGAAAACGTGTAAAAGCTGATAGAGAACAAATAACCAAAAAGAACAAAATTCAGCTAGGGACAGAGCTATGCATGAGGGAGATACTCCTTAGTTTTAAAACAAAATTTTCCAAATTTAGATACTGCAAGTTAAATCAAAATCGGTTATCGGGTCAGCCCCGAAGTACTGACTACTGGGTTAAAATATTTGTTACTTCATACAGGATTGGCAATTATCTTAAACATTTAGATTCCAAAATTTTAATTCATGTTTCGGTTAATTTCCGGCTATTCTAAGACAAATAATTCGTTGAAAAACTATTTCAAGAATTTTTTTTCAAATAAAGCAACGGTTTTCAAGAGCTCAGTCATATTGCAAATAAAATAATCCAATTTTGGTAGATTTTCTGAAAATGTCCAAGACCTGTTATTTTGGGAATTCTACCTTTCAACCACACTTTTTATTAAACGGGAGGTAAATACATGTAGTATTCATGGTGTACATCCGTCTGTCTATCTGTTTGTTTTTCCGTAGTCCAAACTTGATACGTTTTCGTATCAATTACTCCTATTGTACCGCTGAATGGAATTTTGCAAATTTTATACAGGAGCTTCATAACATATTGAAGATGTGCACATTGCTTTTTTTATCCAGAATTTTAATATTGTGGATCTGAACATTGATTTTTTTTTTATAAAAGATAGATATGACGATTTACATCAAATTTGGAAAAGAATATTTTAGTATATTTTTTTTTATTTATGATAGAGGAAAGCGCTCATTCCTTTTTAGAAATGTAACCACTTTTCGAATTAACTTTAATTGCTGAATCCATGTTGTTTTCCAAGTTCAAAGAAATTAATTAATGGGTGTGCAAAAAACATGTCCATGCTATAAACAAGAAATGCCAGAAGCAATCATGGACAATATTCTTAACGACCTTTTGATAACAATAAGAAAAGTTGTATTTAAATTTCAACAGATATATCCCATCTCGTACCTCTTTAATATACACGTAAACAAATGTATCACCCTAATGACCGAGACACATAAAACTAATGTTTCAAATAAATAACCCGTCAGATCGAATACACGTGATTGAATACACAGAAATTACACGGCATGTCCTAAAAATAGAGTGAATTTAGGTGTGGCGTAATTCCATGGAAATAAAGTTACTATGCGAGGGGTGGTGGTTGTACATTATTTTACTTTTCACGCCACGATATTGCTGTCAACCAATCAAATTTTTGATGGGATACCCTATTTTTCAATGAATCGTTTTCAGACTCAAACAGAATACTCTTGTGAAAGACATTCGAAAGTAGGAGATTTTGGAATGTTACGACCATAATATTAGGTAAAAAATGGCACACGCATTTGGGAAGGAATAGTGAAACACGACTAAACATAAGGAAGCCTTGGCTAACTGAAAGACAGATACAGTTATTCACAATTTTCCCCGGGGGGNGGGGGGGGGGGGGGGGGTAACTAGGTATTTTTCTGGTAGGAATGTGCCAAATTGATGTCGGAAACATGCCCCGAATTTTTATATTTTTTTACATAAAACATACCCCAAATTTATATAACAACACAAATTTATGACCCGAATAAATTCATTTCCCATTGAATTTAATATGATAATTTAAAATGATCAATGAATCAAAGCTAAAATTACATGAGATATTGAACATTTAAAGAAATAATGATCAGAAATTGTACTGTTTCATAAATAACTGCCTTTTTTCTTTTTTATACCCAAATCTTTATTTGTTATTCTACATGCAAATGTATATACATTTTTGTTTAAAAATATATTTTATCCCGAATTTTTAGAACATCCCCGTTTACAAATATAATGGAAGTTATCCCCCCTCCCCCGGGATGATTCCGCTCTTTGACTCCATCCATCGTTTTGACATATGCCAAATTTTGCTTTTAAGGTAGATCGGTAGTCTTCCGCCATTTTGAATTTGTTATTTATGCTGTTATGGTATTATCTGCTTTTTAAATATGCAAATAATTTTATTTGTATTGAATCAATCAATATTACATCCATAATGCAAAATGCAAATGACCTACATAGACTTGATTTCACATGTCTTTATCTAATTAGACGAGGTATGGTTACTTGATAATTAAATAACTTGGAAAAGGATTTTTGAAAAAGGGAAATAATCTGATAAAAATATTTTACATAGATATCACTGTGAAAATTCACATTTTAGAAATTATATGGAAAACAAAGCCGGTGACCCCCATTTTTCTTTATATTTTTTAAAAGTATGTTCAAAGGGCTAACACATGAGTAAAGTAGAAAGAAATATATGGAAAAGTTTTAAAGAATGTTTTTCCCTATATATTCATTAGAAATATTTGGTGATTTTGATATCAGTTATTTTAAAAACAAGCAAGGTGACCCCCCTTTTTTATTTTTTTATTTCAATGCTTATGTAAAAAGGAAACTTACCTGTAAAAATAAAAAATCTATGGAAAAAAATTTGGAGTACCCATCTACCTTAAATATTCATTTGAAGAACGAATATTTTTATTGTACCTATTGCAATGGTAGCCGTATTATCATTTAATAGACTTTTAACTTGACAACTTTATCAAAATAGCATAGTACTTGACATCTTGACTCTGCAATCAGGACACGTGACTCGGGACATCAGATATACAATTGATACGACAGCGCGGTAATTAATTTCAGGAATTAATAAAATTTCAAATGCATATGATTTTTTATGTAATGATGTTTTTTTTGCTAATTATATTTATATACAGGAAAATGGACCATTAGAAAGTAGCTTTTTAAGCGAGTTTTATTGGTTAGTCGAAATGAGGTAGTTGCTTGTCGATGATAAATATACAAATGATATGAAGAGGCGAGATAACCAGTTAATTAAATGTTACTTTTATGTACCAAACCAGCACATTACAATAACTGAAATAAACAAACTTAACCAATTCCGGATTCTGAATTCTGAATTCCTAATTCTGAATACCGAATTCCGAATTATAGGTTAGCCTTCTCGGCTTTCGTACTAATGAGATAAGTATTATACCCCATATGAGACATTATCCGAAAACTTTTGAAAAAAACTGAAATATTGTTTTGAACTTGAACCTTGTGGCATTTATATATATTACTATAAATTCTGTTTTACCATACCTGTATTCTTTACTCACCAGGGGGAACCGTAAATATTTATACCACATATATTATGTACAGAATCCTCCAAATACACACATTCTGTAAGAAGTTCCTTCACATTTGAAACACCTTCCTGTTTTAAGAATTGTTCAACTGATTGTTTTGATAAGTTGAATGAATTTTCCATTCTTTGTTCATCATTCCACATTGAATTGTCAAATGTTAAGTCCTGATTACCAGCTGTCACTATTTTAACCTTGTGTGGAAGTGTTCCTGAAAAAATAACGCTATTGAACGAAATGTATGGATATACTTCAATTTAAGCAAATAGTATTGTTTCTGTTATCTTGACGGTGCAGTGTATCATTTTGGTGGAAATTGAATTTAAGTTTTATCTTTCAACTTTTATGTACAGGTGTGACGATTTAAGGTAGTAAACCAGAGGTAGGGAGAGAAAACTCTTTTTTTCTCAACAAATTACTTGTTTTTGATTGGTATGAATGAAACATAATATTTATAATATTTATCATAAATAGAAATAAATAATCGTGTTATCATGAAACTATACTTCTTTTATAAAATGTCAAAATGTAAGTGCCTACATAAATCTATCAAGGTTTTGAATGTCATCTTAAAAATATTAAAATAAATGAAAGTTAGAGTTTTGGAATGGGCGGTAATTCACTCCGCTTGACGTTCAAAATTAAGAAATATTACGACTTTTTATGCAGTTTTCCTAAAATTGTGAAAAATACGATACGGTGAATTTCTATAAAATTTTGATAAAAGTGATATGTGTGGAGAACCTTTATTTTTCCAGTTTTTGGTAAAAATTGAATGCGAGGATTTTTATCTAGGAGAAATTGAATAAAGCTGTGTTTTCAGCAATTTTTTACAACATATTTTTTTTTACTACAAATCAACACTTAATGCATGCTTACATGACTGCATGATCATTATTCTACCATATTTCGGACTTCGTTGTTTACCATGTATTTGCAAATTTTGTCTCATTTTCATTTACTCCATATCCCTTAATTGTTAATTCAAGCTTCAATGAGGAAGCTTGACAATTTATAGTCTTTTCATGCCAATTCTTATACATCTACAGTACAGTGGTAAACGCTTAATGGTGATTTCTTAACAGAGTTGAATACTCCTGAGATAGGGGTGTTTCTTTGAATTAAAAATAAAGACATCTTACAGTTAGGTTTTCAAAACTTTTCCTAGAAATAAATTGATACATAAATGTTTCATACTGCAAATTTAAAGAAAATTAAATGTGTGGGAAATTTTTGGGTTATCCCGGTTCTACTACCTTAAGTTTATTTATACTAGTAGTATTTAAGCAGCCTAATAGTCAGGCTTGTCTGACATGAAAATTTTACCTTACGTTTTTTTTAGAAGTTTACTGCTTTTATCAAAATTCTAACCCCTTAAAATACTGAGGCTTCATTCCGTGTATGGCACTCGGTGGATGTCCTTGGTACTGGATTTGGCCTCCTATTTCGATATTTTTGGTAATGAGTATTTTTTTTCCTACTTTTGGATTATGGCTTTCCATATTATTTGATTCTAATGCTGCTGATGAGAGGTTGAAACATGTGTATAGCATAACAAAACTGACTGTTAATTATGCAACTTTGCTATTATTGTTTTAAGCAATGGTAGTTAAGTTTTCTATTTTGTTATATAAATAATTTGATTTTAAGGTTTAAGACTGAGTCGAAAGTTGTGAATTCCAGATTATCAGTAGCTTACAATAAGATAATAAATAAATTATAGACTATAACCTTTCAATATTAAAAGAAAGTTTTAATTCTTTGCTCTGAATGGTGTATAGAAACAATACTTCAAGTGGCATATACCGATAAAGTAGTACTTTTGTGGCAATGTATTCATACGCATATTATAAATACAACCAGTAATGAGTGTTGAAAGATTGGTAAAAGTAATTATCATGGCTTTCCATTTTTTTCTAAATTTTAATGCTGCTTTACTGTTTATTATGCAACATAAGTATTTGTGTATATTGAAACACAAAGACAAAAAGACACCTAACGTGTACGGTACAGAAAAGTAAAAAGGAAACACCAATAAACACAGAGATAAACAACATGGACCAAAACTAAAACTATGGGCAAGATCAAGTGTACAGGTAGAGATAGCATGTCCTACTTCCCATAAGCCCCCACCGCGTTAAGAATGTGAAATCCGGCAGCAAAATAGAACCCGACTTGAGCAGTGAATGAGTCGTGGGGATGCACTGGCGCTGCTGAAATGTCGCTATAAAGAAAAGGGACGTGAACTACTGAAAACAATGAAGTAATCACATTTGTCACACAGCTTTGTTTGCAGTCTACTGCTGCTGTCAGTTTCACGACGGAGATCATGGTATGAGGCCGCTGTTGAAGTTTCTATCTTATCTTTAATTTCGAGCTATATTGGATAAATCAGATGAAGAAAATCACCAAAACGAGGGTAGTTAAGTGACCGAAGATCATCTATTTAAAAGAAGCTAAAATTAAAGAATTGTGCTAGTTTTTTTTTTTATTTATTTTTTTTTTTTTTTTTTTCGGTGAATTCAGCTTCATAAGATTGGTAAAACCGATCGGTTAAAATGGGTGTTCAGTTTATGCCCATTAGAATTCCAATAGTCTGCTGCAAATAAGTCCTTCAATCTTACAAATATATTGTCAATCGGAAACTCTAACATTTTAATCAATTTTTCTTCTTTAAATTCATCTCCAATTCACCATCATATTTAACAAAGTAAGTTTGTTCTCTGCCTATATTTCTTTATTTTTGCATAGAATTACTGTTCAAACTCAAAGGGTCAGTGTAAGTTATTACTATCACTAGGTGTTCGTATTCTAACATCCGTTTTGCGGTGCTAGCATCACACATTGTATTAATGTCCCACAAAACTACACTTTGAACTGAAGGAAATTTAACCAAACTTTCCGGAACGACGTATGAAAGATCCTTTACAAAAACTGCTCAATTCTATTTCAACTGACAAAAACAAAGCTGATAGCACTTAGTTGTATGAAAATTATTCAGCTGCAGATCTAATTCAATGTGACTTTCAAGTCTAGTGAATGTAAGATAGGTAGAATAGGGTCTGTAAGTCTCGTTTAAATTTGAAATTTCCGGGTACAATAATTCTACCCGGGAGTGGCATTTTCATCAAAACACATAACGTTTCAAGCACAAATGTGAACGTCATAATACTGCAACATCATGTTTTGGCGGGAAACGTTTTCAAATTGCAATTTTATCGTGAATTCACGGAAATCACATGACGAGACTCGCAAACCCTATTGGTCTAAGCATTACTATTTTTTTTTAATTTGTATTTATAGGTCCTATTGAAAAGTAGAAAATGTATAACGGAATTGTACAGCTACATGTTGTAAGATTGAAGACACAAACTAAAAGTATAAGCCTTCGAGAAAACATTCCTACCTCATAGTAAGTTCAAGATGGCCCCTAGCACCGATTTGAGCAGGATTCACTTGTTAATGTTGAGCAACGCTGCATTCATGAACAAATAAAGAGATATGTATATGTAATCTGGATTTTGACATTTGTATACCGTAAAATATCATCCCGTGAGCCAGAATATGAAGCAAAGGGGCGAGTTAGCGTAGCGAACGAGCCCCAAGCTTCATATTCTGGCGAGCGGAATAATATTTTACAATATTCCAGCTTTCAAAATTCAGATAACTTGTTTATCGTCTTTTATTTCTTATTTTTATACAATAGTTTATAAGGTTTTATGTCAAATTCTCCCAAGGTTGCGCGGGAAATGAGGTTCATTCATTTTTTACAAAATGGGAAATGTTTTGTAGTTATTTTATGACTTTACAACATTTTTTGTCGGCTAACATTATTAGATTTCGTTTTTTTATCAAACCATGCTAGCAAATCGAAATAAAGTCGGTTTTTTTTCATTGCAGAACCTCTCATTGTTTACATGTGTCTACCAGTCTCTAGGGACTTTTTTGACGTCACAATGTAAACAAAATGGTGGCTCTGCTGAAGTTATCAGCGACCTAGTTTCTGTATTTTGTCGAACGTCTCGTTTTTATTTTTGTGTATTGGTGACGGTAATTTGTTTACAAGATTAAAAACGAAAAAAAAACAACAGATTCTTGATCCAATCAAGATTTATTTTATATCCAAAAAGGATATTGCTTGTCAAACATTGGGAGAATTACCTTGATAACTCCAGGCCAACCTCTTGATAAGTTCGGGTCAACCGGATATGGCTTTTGTGGAAGGGCTCTGCAGGCTGAGATATCGGAGGGAAAGACGATAAAGAGTAAATATACATGAGACAAAATTCCTTTAAATACATGGTGATATTAAGCAAATGGAACAACGATTTCATTTTTGGACTTCACCTTCAATTCACCATTAGTCCTTCAACAAAGAGCAAATACTCCTTAGTAAATTCAAGACGGCCCCTGGCTCAAGATTGAGCTTTATGTTGAACAACGTTACATTCATCTATCCAGTTTGTCATAGATGCCATACATATATATTTCTGTTGTTTTCAACAGATTCGTAAAAAAAACAGAAAAAAAGTTGACCTTTTTATACTTCAAAAGGACATATAGCCTATATTAAGTAACTAAGTCTAAGTCGATGCTTTAAAATATAAAATATGCAAATATCTATCTCTGATTCCAAAGCTTATCCCTTATAATACAGCGATTACCTGAATGTTTACATTTAATTGAATACGATGTCAATATACCATACGCAATCTTCTTGAGGGATTTGCATAAGTTTCATAGAATATAATAATTTAATCCTAAAATAAATATCACCATATTGTAATCAAGGTTGAGTTAACATTGATACAAAAAATATCAATCTGTTGACGAGTTAAGTTCTCTTTATTGCACTGCTTTATTTATGCAAGTTGTTTCGCAACACCTCTGTTTTACTGAAAAATTACCAAAATTATGCACATATTTGGAGGGTTCACACATTTTCTGTCAATGTTTAATGCTGTATACAGGGCATTGTTTTTGATTACGGTCAGTATAAGCAAGCCTGTAAGTGTGAACTTGATGCGTCACTCTGTGAAAAGTCTTTACCAAATATGTCTTTTATTTCTTACATTAATATCGTCCAATTGGAACCACTCACGTTTCCATAATACAATATAAAAATGATCAACTTTGTTTCTTCTAGTTTACAATGTGAAATATACATTGTGCCATCAACGGATTAATGTCCGATACAGAAGTTTAGAGTTATTCAAATATGGATGATGGCGGTAAAAGATGTAAAAGACAATAATTCCAATTGCTGTTGCAAAGTCTATATTCATTGGTCAACGTCGTTAACAACAAAGAACTTAATTCACGATAAACACTCCATGCCCATTAATACCCTCCGAGATAAAAAAAAAAGAAGTGCAGTGCATGGTGACGTTTATAGTTCAGTGAGAAGATTGTTTTAAGTTCAAGGGATTTGAATTATAAAAAATAAAAGTAATTTTGGAGAAGTTTATGGATGTGTAAATGTGCAATTTCACTCACAAGCTTTACACAATGTCCTTCGGACTTTACTTAACATGTATGGCGAGTCGACCGCGTTAAATGTTAAAAAATGGATAACAAAAAACACCTACAATGGCCGAAAATTATAATTACATGCATCAATTTGCAAAAACATTGATAAACTTCCCAAAAATTACCTTTTTTCCTTATAGTAAGTTCAGTTTGTTCATTGTATCATAAAAAATCAAAACGTTAATAGCTTCACCAAAATGAAGATAATAATAACAAAACCACAAATCTTTTTCTTTAAAGCAAAAAGAATTCATTACAACTGCATTTGATATCTACTCTTTTTTAAAATTACACATAGACAACTAAAAAGGATATCATCGAAAACCATCATACCGCACTAAACGAACTTTTTGAGTCTTAACTACACGAAATAATCAAAACATCAAAACATCAAGTAGGAATCGCTATTTATACTACTCCACAAAAGAAACTTTGAAAATATTTTTGTATTTCGCAATTTAAAGTTTTTATTTTAGTGTATTAATGTATTCAACGCCAAAACGCATTTGTTTATTCCATTTTTAGATCAAATCCGAAACGGAGACGATGAAAATCCGGAATGGAATTTTTTCGCCCTATGATCGAGTTTGCCGTTACCGGACGGATGATTTAAATTGTTTGATGTCAATAATCGGGACACTTCATCAGATTAACAATTTGCCATTTCAAAAGGTCGAAAACAATGTCTCATTTCGATGCCCCGATCAATCCAAAATCAACGTGAGCAATGAATTATCGCGATCAGACCTTCGACCTTGATTTTTGCACTCTCAATTAATCGTTACACGAAAAGAAGAACAAACGAAGGACTTTTGATTAGTCTGAAGCAAATGTGCCCATCAAATGATTAATCACGTGACAGCGGGGCCTGTGAGACGTGACAACGTCAACATCGCGTAACACGCTTTTACACTTATG
>MJUU01055280.1:549-15083 GCA_002080025.1 Modiolus philippinarum | reverse complement strand
AGCATTAAAATCAAATAATATGGAAAGCCATAATCGAAAAATTGTAAACAAAGAAGTACTTATTACCAAAAAATATCGAAATAGGAAGCCAAATCCAGTACTAAGGACATCCACCGAGTGCCATACATGGAATGAAGCCGTAGTATTTTTAAGGGGTTATTTGAAATTGAAATTGAAATATATCTATCTCGTTTAAATCTATCCCCATCTTATTGTACATTATAACTTAATATTTTTATCAAATTGTAACATGTGTTAACATTTTGGGTCATATTTGTTAGCTTTGTCAACACGAAAAACACATAAATTGTCAAAAATGGCATTTGAGGGAGAAGGATTTATCAGAATTTTTGTCTCGCCCGCGACGAAAGTCGCGGAAAGCGAGACATATGCGTACAAAGTATGGCGGCGGCGGCGACGTAAACTTTCATGTTAAGTTTTTGTGATAAGGTCATTTTCTCAGTACTTATAAGTAGTAGGTCAATGATATTTGGTATATAGGTTGGTCTTGAGTGGTACATGAAAGTATGTTAAATTGCTTTTGTCTGTGACCTCAATTTCACGATCCAATGAACATGTTAAGTTTTTGTGCTTAGTTTAGTTTCTCAGTAACTATAAGTGGTAGGTTAATGATATATGGTATGAAGATTGGTCTTAGTAGATGGCAGTCTGCCATATGGCTTTTGTCCTTGACCTCAATTTCACGGTCTTTTGAGCATGTTTCTGTTTTTGTGATAAGGTCATTTTCTCAGTACTTATAAGTAGTAGGTCAATGATATTTGGCATATAGGTTGGTCTTGAGTGATACATGAAAGTCTGTTATATGGCTTTTGTCTGTGACATCAATTTCACGGTCCAATGAACATGTTAAGTTTAGTTTCTCAGTAACTATAAGTGGTAGGTTAATGATATATAGTATGAAGATTGGTCTTAGTTAGTAGATGACAGTCTGCCATATGGCTTTTGTCCTTGGCCTCAATTTCACGGTCTATTGAGCATGTTTTTGTTTTTGTGATAAGGTCATTTTCTCAGTAACTATAAGTGTAAGTCAATAATATTTGGTATATAGGTTGGTCTTGAGTAGAACATGACAGTCTGCTATTCAACTTTTGTCTGTGACCTTAATTTCATGGTCTAATGAACATGTAAAGTTTTTGTGGTTAGTTTAGTTTCTCAGTAACTATAAGTGATAGGTCAATGATATATGTAATGTACCGGTCATATTGCTTTTGTCCTTGACCTCAATTTCACGGTCTAGTGAGCATGTTAAGTTTTTTTTATTAGGTCATTTTCTCAGTGACTATAGGTAGTAGGTCAATGGTATTTTGTATATAAGTTAATGTTGAGTATTACATGACAGACTGTTATATGGCTTTTGTCCTTGACCTCAATTTCACGGTTCAATGAACATGTTAAGTTTTTATGCTTAGTTTAGTTTCTCAGTAACTATAAGTGATAGGTCAATGATATATGTAATGTACCGGTAGGTTGGTCTTAGGTAGTACATGACAGTCTGTTATATTGCTTTTGTCCTTGACCTCAATTTCACGGTCTAGTGAGCATGTTAATTTTTTTTTTATTAGGTCATTTTCTCAGTGACTATAGGTAGTAGGTCAATGATATTTGGTATATAAGTAAATGTTGAGTATTACATGACAGACTGTTATATGGCTTTTGTCCTTGACCTCAATTTCACGGTTCAATGAACAAGTTAAGTTTTTGTGCTTAGTTTGGTTTCTCAGTAACTATAAGTGGTAGGTCAATGATATATATAATGTAGGTTGGTCTTAGGTAGAACATGGGAGTCTGTTATATTGCTTATGTCCTTGACCTCAATTTCACGGTCTAGTTAGCATGTTAAGTTTTTTTTATTAGGTCATTTTCTCAGTGACTTTATGTAGTAGGTCAATGATATTTGGTATATAAGTTGATCTTGAGTAATACATGACAGACTGTTATATGGCTTTTGTCTTTGACCTCAATTTCACGGTTCAATGAACATGTTAAGTTTTTGTGCTTAGTTTAGTTTCTCAGTAAGTATAAGTGGTATGTCAATGATATATGGTATGTAGGTTAATCTTGGGTAGTACATGACGCTCTGTCATATGGCATTTGACCTTGACCTCAACTTCATGGTCTTTTGACCATGTTAATTTTTTGGGGATTAGGTCATTTTCTTAGTAACTAAGTGGTAAGACAGGGATATTCAATATGTAAGTTGGTCTTTGGTATTACATTACAGTCTGCTATATGGCTTTTGTCTGTGACCTCAATTTCATGGTCCAGTGGTCATGTTAAGTTTCCCAGTATCTTTTAATGTAAGGTCATCAATATTTGGTATGTGAGTTTGTCTTAGATGGAACACGACAACCTGCTATGAAGCTTTAGCCCTTGACCTCATTGTCATGGTCTATTGAACATGTTTTGTTTTTCAGTATCTATCAGTGGTAGGTCACTGATATTTGGCATTTTGGTTTTAGGTGATACATGACAGTGTGCTATATTGCTTTTGTCAGTTATCCCAATTTCACAGTCGAGGGAACATGTTTAGTTTTCTGATTTAGTCAGTTTGAGTTTTCACACCAATTTTGTGACCATGTAGGGACGGGCGAGACGTAATTTGGGTCCACACTTGTTATATTTGTTAGTTTATAGCTACGTCGCTGTACTAATTAAACAAGTCAATGGTCAATATTAGTGTTTGTTTGCAAATTTATCGGATTATGTCAACGTGGAAAGGAATGAGGGAAGAAAAAGTTTATTCTAATATGGGAACAATGGAAACCATGACGACTAGCCATATGAAAATATCCAATAACATTATGAGCGACTTCACAACAGTCTTTACGCTGAAATTGACGACGTCACAATATGTTTTGTGCACAAAAACGTCAGTAAATCCAAAGAAATGGCTGTCGTTACCGTGTACACTATAGGTCCGCTCAGATCATGAAATGTCATATTAGAATCGAAATAATTCATGTTTGCCGGTGGTTTGTAGTCGATTAACATATGGGTGTCCATTATTTTCGTTTATTTTACCCCTCGCTCCGCTACGTTACGCTCTGGGTAAAATATTAACGAAAATAATGGCCACCCATATGTAAATCTCCAACAAACCACCGGCGCCCATGAATTATTTCTTAAATAGAATATGAAAATGGAATTCTGAAAGAAGAAAAAATTCAGGTAATGCATTGCGTACAAGTAATGATCGGCAAACGAAAAATAGATATAAGAGTATCCCAGGAAAGGAATAATGCGATTCAGATGACATAAACACAGTAAATAGATTCTTACACTTAAATGTTTTTTTTTTTGTTTTTTTTTTTGGATTGTAGAGAGCGTGATTGATCAAATATTTGACGACCAAATTTTCAGGGTGTCATGAGTTGTCTATCATGCGTACAGTGCTGCTCGGTATACCAAGGCGTTGTCTACAACCTTAGCTTCCTTTCAGCAACATTTTCATCCGCAAATATTATTGGTGACTTGGTAAAAATCCAAGTTATCGCACACATCAAAAATATTTTTTTAAGGAACGTACAAAAATTAGCTACATTTAATTGATTTCAACAAGATTTTCCCTAATAACAAAAGCAACTAAAGTAACGGTAACGTTTATGTATATAACACTAAAACGTAAGGACTAGCAATGAAATTTCCCTTGTGGAAAAATCACCACAGTATATATATATATTACGAAGGAGCTCAGATGTATTGGAACTGTACGAAAGCATGGAGGGGACATGTAAGTTTTTTTATTTCGTGGCCATGAGATACTCTCTCGTTCCTACGACATACTAAGTCGTGGCCAGGAGATAACTATGTCATGGCCACGAGATACTAACTCGTTCCAACGACATACTAAGTCGTGGCCAAGAGCTATTTCGTTCCCTCGAGATGCTATTTCGTTCCCACAACTTAGTAAGTCGTGGCCACAAGATACTATCTCGTTCCCACGACTTACTAAGTCGTGGCCACGAGATAGCTAATGTCCTGGCCACGAGATACTATCTCGTTTCCACGAGTTTCTAAGTTGTGTCCACGAGATAGCTATGTCGTGGCCACGAGATACCATCTTGTTCCCGAGACTTACTAAGTCGTGGCCACGAGATACTAACTTGTTCCCACGACATACTAAGTCGTGGCCATGAGACACTAACGCGTTCCCAAGACATACTGAGTCGTGGCAACGAGATAGTTAAACACAGTGAGGCCTTCGAAAACGAGCTTTGCTCATATTTATAGCTCTCTCGTGGCCACGACTTAGTATCTCGTGGCCAGGACTTAGTTTGTCGTGGGAACGAGATATTATGTCGTGGCCAGGACTAAGTTTGTCGTGGGAACGAGATATTATCTCGTGGCCAGGACTAAGTTTGTCGTGGGAACGAGATATTATCTCGTGTCCACGACATAGCTTTCTCGTGGCCACGACTTAGTAAGTCGTGAGAACGAGATAGCATCTCATGGGAACGGCAGAGCTATCTCGTGGCCACGACGTAGTATGTCGTGGGAACGAGACAGCATCTCGTGGGAACGACATAGCTATCTCGTGGCCACGACTTAATATGTCGTGGGAAGGAGTTAGTGTTTCGTCGCCACGAGATAAAAAAAATCACATGTCCCTTCCATGCTTCCGTATAATTGAATGCAGTTAATCGGGGTAATCACTTTCAGGTAATTGTGATGTTGACATGTCTAAAGTGAATCACAGGAATAGCGTTAGTTGCGTTCTTGAGTGGAAAAAGTGGCAGTGATCCTTTGTAATTATTTCGCCGATTCATTGGAATTAATTAGGAATAAAACCATGGTCATAATAGATCGACTATAAATTAGAGGATAATACTAAAAGAGCTAAAGATGTGGAAGTTATTCGAATTGTAACCTTGAAAATAAAATGTCAAACGTGCGGTGAAATGTTATAACACGGCTTTATATTCGGCAAACCGATGTCGGTAGTTTCCGTAGTAAAATAAAAAAAAAACACATTAGTAATAACAGGTACATAAAAGTGCACGTACTACCATATTCTGAGGGAGCAGTACTACAAGGACTTGCATGCAAAAATGACGTTTCGTAAAAATTATGGTAAATTGGGGTAATAACAAAATTACCGAACAGAATTGTCAATCATAGTCAAAGTCCATGAGGCAAAAAGACAAAGCAGGTGGAAATTACCGGAAATATTATCAACCGCAATAATCCTGACTTGGTACAGGAATTTCAAGAGTTGTTTAATCCGGTTCTATATTGCTTACATTTTGGTACTGCCCGTTGCAACTAAACAGGAACTGCCATCGACAGGTCGTAAAACATTTGAATGTTAATCCCAGTGCTATGAAAAAAATAGTTAATGAACAGATAACATTAAAACTGTTTTAGTTATCCATATTTTACCCTCCCACAAACAGATGGACCATTGTTTGTCTGTATACAGGTAATCATGAAAAAGAAAGGAAATGAGGTAAATGTCAAGGAGACAACATCCCATATCCAGGTTAAAACTACCCAAAACAAAGCATCTAGGGGTAACCGTACGGTCTTCAACACAGTGAGGAACCTCACACCATATAGCAATCCCTAAGTGGCCCCAAAAAGTGAAAAAGTGAATAAATCAATGGAAACAAACCATATTCAATAACCCGAATATCAAGAAACTAAAATGTAATTAGAAGACAAGGACAAGCCAATGACCAACATATTCCTGACTTTGGGACAGGCGCAAAAAATGTGTACTAAATTTGCTTTCACGGATTATCAAAATCTATAATCTCATTTCTGGTTTGCTCGGAGAGAAATTATTGATTGACTTCTTTAATACAAATACACTGAGCCCTTGCTTGATTCATTGACTCCCCAACAACATAGCATATGACAAACAGACACAAAATAATCTATCCTACCTAATAGTGAAACTAAGGCCCTTGATACTTTTGTAATGGAGGCTGAATACATAATTAAATGGCGAGTTAGTTTTAATCGTATAAAACAAAGCAATGTAAGATCAGAGAGTGAATATAATGATGCCGTTTGATAGAGTGTTCCAATGGCTTTTAGCCCTGTATCAATTTGATTTTTTTCATAGATGCTTACCCCATATCTTCATGTAAGTTCTATTTGGAGCATCATTTTATATGGCACTAGGAAATCGGAAACAGGATTATCTAGCTGGTAAAGTATATTTTTATGTAAACTAACCTTTGTTTTTCTAAGGACTTGCTAACTTTTGCGTGTCATATGCATATACAATTAGTAAAATTGTATGTAGGAACGAACATTTAGATCTGTCAATAGTGTACAGTAAAATTAAATAATGAAAACAAAAGACAAACAAACTTGCAAGAGAAGCGTACTTTATTTTTACAACGATTGACATAAATTCTAAACAATGTTTCAATTGTTAAATCAATGCTATTTTAACAGCAAATCATAATTATCACTATGAACAAGATTGATCAAACGAGATCACTGAGGGAACGACCATTTAATTTTCAGGGCTATTTTGTACACTTAAAATTTCATCTTGGTGCCAGTGAAAATAAATATTCTAATCCTTCTTGTCATTAAAATAAATAATTTCATTTTCATGTGAAGAATATTTTTTTTTGTTGCAAAATAAAATAAATAATTTGATGTGACATTTGGTGAAAATAAATAATTTAGTAGAATATTTCATGAGAATAGATAATATTTCAGGACAAAAAAAAACCAAGCCCAAGCGGTTTTGAAACTATGAACATGATCATAAATATTATGATTACAATTTCAACATTAATAACACAATTACAAGCCAAAAATTAAAAACATGTCGAACACATTAATTAAGTATAACTAACATTAAATTGAACACAATATTGTAAATATAATAGCGAACACAACACTATGAGCAAAAAAAACAAACAAAAAAAACAAAAAAACAAAAGAGCGCCATTATTTGCAAGAACAGCTTATATTGAGAAGAAAAAATGTAATTCAAGCATTTTCAATTATTTCTTTATTAAATTATCACTAATACGACAGCAACTGTCTTCTTTAGTTTTTAGGATAAGTTTCAAAAACAGAGAATGAATAACATGGAAAATGAGAAACCTGCTGGAAAGGCCAGACAAAGGCAAACAGTGAAACAGTTGGGCTTCACTTTAAAAGAAAAAATGCAAAAAGCACGCTTTAGAAAGCAGTGCAAAAATTGATGGCAATAAAAAGGCTTAATTTTGAATCTGGCTGTGTATCCTACCCTTAAATTCGTTGAAATTAAACACATGTTCATTTTCTATACCTACACAGAATATAATTGTACATCTTTTTCATTTCTCCTCTAAATCTGTTGTCAAAGAAACCATACACAAAGGCGTTTGCAATGTTGTTTATAAAGAAACACCACACAAACGTATTGTATAGAACTTTCCCAGTGAAATCCATGTTTACAACAAACCCTTTCTTTACAAAGGCCAATATCTTTAAGATAAAATGTGGCATATAACTTAAGAAAAAGACAAATGTTATCAAAAACATGGTCAAGGTTGTTCTTTTAATTTGAGGAAAATGGAGAAATTCGTGTTGTTTTGGTGGTGATTTTTCAATAGTTGAAGCACCCGACGACGTGCTCGTTAAAATTGAAGAGCTATCTTTTTCATAGCCATTCAGTTTCACACATTTCAATATCACTTCCTCTTTTGAACTTGAAGATGGTTTCGAATGTGATATTGTGTTCCTGTAGGGCATGGAAGGTACTTTGAAGGATTGTACAAACTTTGTATGTTTGGCAATGGCTCTAGCTATCAGAATATACAATACAACAAGTATGACAAACATGGTAAAGAATACAATGATTAGAACATAGTTGAAAAAGGCTTGGTAGTTCTCTGTCTTGTATTTATCCTCCGTAAAACAGCGGACACCAGTGATGTTTGGATTAGTCGTGTTGACAGTGCTATGTCCATACAGAATTGGTGCTGGCCATGATAGTGCTAGCGAAATGGAAAGAGCAATCACACATAACAGTTTGGCTACACCATGTGATATTTGTCTTCCAAGTGGAACACACACTTTTCTGTACCTGAAACAAAGAAATAGAAAAGGAATGATATCTAATAGTTTGTTCTTTCGATAAAATTTTAATCAATATTGAGTGTACAGTCAAGTGATCTAGCTATACATTTGCAATCATTATTGCAAATCTATTTCGTACGAAATATTATTATCATTGCAAGACTTATACAATGTACCATCTCCTGATTTTGCTTGCTATATGCATATGTATTAAATAATTTCTTCTGCCATATATTACATTTCTCCCTCTCGTATAGCTCTGTCTTTAGCTGATCTCGGCTTTATTATTTAGATCCTACTGGTAATTTGCTCTCTATCAGCTTTTACTCATATCTCGATGTATGGATTTCAAAATGTTTTGATTTGATCTGCACTGATGAGACATAAGTTGTCAAAGTGCGCATACGCAGAAACTAAATTAACAGTCAAAGGTATTTTGTGATTTACACCTCAAACTGAAAACTTTTACACCATCAGTATTCAAACATGGAAAATATCATGGGTGCTGAACTGTGCAACCTGCTGTACTAATAAGACGTTTTTAAAATAGCACGGTGTTCTATATCCCTGAAGTTTCATTTATTGCAGCGCTACATTTGAGATTCTAAAATGCTAGAATTATTCCGTTAATGTACGGATCGAAATATGTTTAATTGTTAGTTCAGTGTCGTAGATCTGTTAAAATAAATATGTGAATACCAAACAAACACCATTAAATTTCAAAGTGTACAAAATGTTTATGTGTCGTGTACACGTTATTATTTTGTATTACTATTACTATTAATTACTTGTACAAAATAATAACATGTACACAACATATGCATTACATTCCTTTTCCAAAATACACGAAATTTTCGTTAATTCTGTTCTGTTATTTTTCAAAACAAAGAAATGACTTTTTTTCTAATTCAATCAATGATTTACCTGATATTGCTTTTATTTTGTACTAACTTGTTTACCACAATCATATATCCAAATTTATTTCCAATCGTTAAACATATACGGTTACCCTAATTTTAACAAAATAAATCGAGAGACATAATTTCATCAGTTTTGAATAGTGTCACCTTTATTGCAATTTTGGCATGTACCGAAATTGCAGACAATTTAAATTCTTCATGGGGACAACTGGGACAGGTTTTTGATCGAGTTATCAATAATCAACACATTTGTAACGTAAAAAGTTTATATACATAACTTTAAATTCTATACAAAAAGTTGTTCTTACCTGTCAATTGCTATTACTAGCAAAATGAAAGACGAGGACATTCCAACAAAATAGTTGATGAATCTTAAAATTTTACATGCTGTCACCAACGTGAATGTCAGAGGATTCTGCAAGTCAACAAGTATGAATGGCATTCCTACGATACACGTCGTAAAGTCCAGCATGGCAAGAAACAAAATGAATATCCGTGGATTTGACGGTTTCATTCGAAACGCATAGATAAAAAGCACATGAAGATTTCCAATTATTCCCGTGACCATGGTAAAAGAAACAAATATAACCCCTCCAAAATAGTATCTAGATTCTTCTCGATTAAGATTATGCAGTTCTGCATTTAGATCCATATTCTAATTACAGATAAATAGCAATCTCATAGATTAAATGTTAGAGGAAATAATTTGTCCCAAGTAAACGATAAAACGTAAATTCTGTTTTTATTGGGTCGTAAACACGCAAATCGTAAAAATGAGAGCACAAATTAAAACTCTATTCCTCTGATCGTATTCAAATTATTTATTGTAATTCCATCACGGTAATTGCAATTTTGAAATCTGTCGGATTGAAAGTCTAAAGCCGAATGTCAAATTGCGTTAAATGAGCATTGAAATAAAATGAAGTCCAAGGGAATTATTCACTTTGTTTTGATATGCATGTTTTTTATTTACCCGTGTCCTTATAATTTTTGAATAAATTGAAACTTCTGTTTATTCGTTTGTTTAAATAAGGTGTCTCCTATTGGTAAAATTAATTCCCGGAAATCAGTAGGGGATGAACGCCGAGTTTTTGCCACGTTAGTCACGTGCGCCAATTAAATTCAAACGGACAAAAGCGGAGAAAATCACATCCGACTAAAAAAAGCTTAAGCATTGTGACTATTTATCTTCATCAAATACCTTGCTAATTAAATGCACACCAATTATTCGTTTTTTAATTAATCCGACTTTTCATTTAATCCAATGGGATGGTCAAAAGACAAGTGCTAAAACCTTCAATACTGTTTTGATCGTTATGAAGGCCTTTAATAAGTTGAGTTCTAATCGTTATCCAATTTGATCACGTTGATGACAGTTCGAAGTAATTAGTCACACGACTGGAAATTAAAATCTTGACATTGTGGGGATGTTTTCACAGGATCTATGTTTAGGAAGGATATTTTCTGTCAATATAAGATTAAAAACTTAATATAATACTGTGAAATTTGTTTAAGCTGTCATATTTACATTTTTATGACATTTTCGTAATCTCTTCTTAGAGATGATCAGTATACTACGCTATTTTCACTAAGAAAATAAAGAACCAATAATAACGGCCATAATATGAGTTTGAGCTCAAATTAATTTTTGTGCGTCACAACATGTCATATGAATATTATGTGTCATTCGGGATTTTTTACAAGGTGAAGGGGATACAAGACACAGGCAGTGAATATGAACCCACGTCCCCTGCGAAGCCCGTATAACAATTATATTCTGATAGAAGTGCTACAATTGTTCTTTTAAGGGCTTTTTAAAATTTGAATTTTGCTACGACGGGGATACGGTCTCATATCCCCTGCCATGCTAACCAATCAAATTGCAGGATTTACCTAAATATTTCCTTCAGCAGAATATAAGTTAATTCAGTACCAGATACAACATTCTTTCGTGACTTCAGGGGGTTCAAAACAGCTCAAGTTTGGCGAATTTTATCCTTCTTTTACATAGGGACAACCCAAAAATATAAAATCTGTATTTATATCCCTAGTGTTTGTTCATACATAGTGTTTGTCTAGGATAACTTTGTGGAGGGGTAGGGCAAATGGTACAAGTCTTATTAGCTCACCTGACCCGAAGGTCAGGTGTGAGCTATTGTGCTCACTTGGCGTCCGTCGTCCGTCCGTTCGTAAAACTTTTCACATATTCATCTTCTCCTCTGAAACCACTGAAGCAAATTCAACCAAACTTTACAGGAATAATGTACTTAAGGTCCTTAAGAAAGATTGCTCATTTTGTTCCGATCCGATAAAAAACATGGCCGCCAGCGTGGAACTTAGGTTTAACACTGGACCCTGTGGGAAACATCACATTTTCATCTTCTGCTCTGAAAAGGCTG
The DNA here is from genome assembly GCA_002080025.1 of Modiolus philippinarum. Lineage (NCBI taxonomy): Eukaryota > Metazoa > Mollusca > Bivalvia > Mytilida > Modiolidae > Modiolus > Modiolus philippinarum. The sequence goes on along the minus strand of MJUU01055280.1, from coordinate 3,712 downwards.
AAGCAAATTGACCCAAACTTTACAGGAATGATGTACTAAAGGTCTTAAAGAAATATAGCTCATTTCGTTCATATCCGACGAAAAACATGGCCGCCAGCACGGAACATGGTTTAACATAGGACCCTATTGGAAAATCACATTTTCATCTACTCCTCTGAAAGCACTGAAGCAAATTCAACCAAACTTTACAGAAGGTCCTTTACAAAGATTGCTAATTTCGTTTTGATCCAATAAAAAACATTGCCGCCAGCGCGGAACTTGGGTTTAACATTGGACCCTAAGGGAAAAATCACATTTTCATCTTCTGCTCTGAAAATGCTGAAGCAAATTGAACGAAACTTTACAGGAATGATGTATTAAAGGTCCTTAACAAAGTTGCTCATTTCGTTCCAATCCGATGAAAAACATGGCGGCCAGCACGGAACTTGGTTTAACATAGGACCCTATGGGAAAAATCACATTTTCATCTACTCCTCTGGAATAACTAAAGTAAATTCAACCAACCTTTACAGGAATGATGAATAGAAGGTCCTTTACAACAATTGCTCGTTTCGATCTGATCCAATAAAAAACATGGCCACCAGTGTTGAACTTAGGTTTAACATTGGACCCTATGGGAAAAATCACATTTTCATCTTTTCCTTTGAAATTGCAGAAGCAAATTCAACCAAACTTTACAGAAAGGATGAATAGAAGGTCTTTAACAAAGATTGCTCATTTCGTTCCGATCCGACGAAAAACATGGCCGCCAGCACGGAACATAGTTTAACATAGGACCCTATGGGAAAATCACATTTTCATCTACTCCTCTATGCACTGAAACAAATTCAACCAAACTTTACAGGAATGACGAATTGAAGGTCCTTAACAAAGATTGCTAATTTCGTTCTGATCCAATAAAAAGCATTGCCGCCAGCGCGGAACTTGGGTTTAACATTGGCCCCTATGGGAAAAATCACATTTTCATCTTCTGCTCTGAAAAGGCTGAAGCGAATTGAACCAAACTTTACAGGAATGATGTAATAAAGGTCCTTAACAAAGTTGCTCATTTCGTTCCAATCCGATGACAAATATGGCGGCCAGCACGGAACATGGTTAAAAATTGGACCCTATGGGAAAATCACATTTTCATCTACTCCTCTTAAACCACTGAAGCAAATTCAACCAAACTTTACAGGAATGATGTATGGAAAGTCCTTTACAAAGATTACTCATTTCGTTCTGATCCAATAAAAAACAAGGCCGCCAGTGTTCAACTTAGGTTTAACATTGGACCCTATGGCAAAAATCACATTTTCATCTTTTCCTTTGAAACTGCTGAAGTAATTCAACTTTTACAGGAAGGATGAATAGAAGGTCCTAAAGAAAGATTGCTCATTTCGTTCTGATCCAATAAAAAAACATTGCCGCCAGCGCGGAACTTGAGTTTAACATTGGACCCTATGGGAAAAATCACATTTTCATCTTCTGCTCTGAAAAGGCTGAAGCAAATTGAACCAAACTTCACAGGAATGATGTACTAAAGGTTCTTAACAAAGTTGCTCATTTCGTTCCAATCCGATGAAAAATATGGCGGCCAGCACGGAACATGGTTTAACATAGGATCCTATGGGAAAATCACATTTTCATCTACTCCTCTGAAACCACTGAAGCAAATTCAACCAAACTTTACAGGAATAATGTACTTAAGGTCCTTAAGAAAGATTGTTCATTTTGTTCCGATCCGATAAAAAACATGGCCGCCAGCGTGGAACTTAGGTTTAACATTGGACCCTGCGGGAAACATCACATTTTCATCTTCTGCTCTGAAAAGGCTGAAGCAAATTGACCCAAACTTTACAGGAATGATGTACTAAATGTCTTAAAGAAATATGGCTCATTTCGTTCATATCCGACGAAAAACATGGCCGGCAGCACGGAACATGGTTTAACATAGGACCCTATTGGAAAATCACATTTTCATCTACTCCTCTGAAAGCACTGAAGCAAATTCAACCAAACTTTACAGAAGGTCCTTTACAAAGATTGCTAATTTCGTTTTGATCCAATAAAAAACATTGCCGCCAGCGCGGAACTTGGGTTTAACATTGGACCCTAAGAAAAAAATCACATTTTCATCTTCTGCTCTGAAAATGCTGAAGCAAATTGAACGAAACTTTACAGGAATGATGTATTAAAGGTCCTTAACAAAGTTGCTCATTTCGTTCCAATCCGATGAAAAACATGGCGGCCAGCACGGAACATGGGAAAATCACATTTTCATCTACTCCTCTGAAATAACAGAAGCAAATTCAATCAAACTTTTCAGGAATGATGTATAGAAGGTCCTTTATAAAGATTGCTCATTTTGTTACGATCCGATAAAAAACATGGCTGCCAGCGCAGACTTAAGTTTAACATTGAACCCCATGGGAAAATCTTATTTTCATCTTCTGCTCTGAAACGGCTGAAGCCAATTAAACCGAACTTTACAGGAGTGATGTACTTACTGTCCTTAACAAAGATGACTCATTTCGTTCCAATCCGACGAAAAACAAGGCGGCCAGCACGGAACTTGGTTTAACATAGGACCCTATGGGAAAAATCACATTTTCATCTACTCCTCTGGAATAACTGAAGTAAATTCAACCAACCTTTACAGGAATGATGAATAGAAGGTCCTTTACAACAATTGCTCGTTTCGATCTGATCCAATAAAAAACATGGCCACCAGTGTTGAACTTAGGTTTAACATTGGACCCTATGGGAAAAATCACATTTTCATCTTTTCCTTTGAAATTGCAGAAGCAAATTCAACCAAACTTTACAGAAAGGATGAATAGGAGGTCCTTAACAAAGATTTCTCATTTCGTTCCGATCCGACGAAAAACATGGCCGCCAGCACGGAACATAGTTTAACATAGGACCCTATGGGAAAAATCACATTTTCATCTACTCCTCTGGATTAACTGAAGTAAATTCAACCAAACTTTACAGGAATGATGTATGGAAGGTCCTTTACAAAGATTGCTCATTTTGTTCCGATCCGATAAAAAACATGGCCGCCAGCGCGGAACTTAGGTTTAACATTGGACCCTATGGGAAAAATCACATTTTCATCTTCTGCTCTGAAAAGGCTGAAGCAAATTGAACCAAACTTTACAGGAATGATGTACTTAAGGTC